>APFE031254313.1:44000-107126 GCA_000404065.3 Pinus taeda | reverse complement strand
GGAATTCTGGGCAGAGGCGGTGGATACTGCATGTTACTTGGTCAATAGGTCACCTTCATCAGCGTTGGAGGATAAGACTCCACAAGAAGTATGGACTGGTAAGAAACCCTCTCTTTCACATCTGAGGGTATTTGGATGTGATGCATATGTACATGTTCCAAAGTAGAAACGAACCAAGTTGGATAGTAAATCTGAAAAGTGCATCTTTATTGGGTATAAGGATGGTTTAAAGGGTTATAAGCTTTGGAACCCAGTCACACGGAAGGTTGTGTACAGTCGAGATGTGGTGCTTAGAGAGGTGAAAGATGTTATCAAACATGAAGTCCAACCAAAGGAACCTGTGAAGATAGAGTTTGAACTAAAGGAAGAAGAATCAGACTCTGTAGCAGAGGAGGAATCAGAAGATGAAGAGCCACAAACTCCAGCTGTGAGAAGATCAGTTCGAGAAAGAAGGCAGCCAGAAAGGTATTGTCCATCTACTTTCTGTTCAAATTTTTCTTTGTCTGTTACTGATGATGATCCCAGAACTGTGAAGGAAGCAGTAGATTCAGAGGATGGAAAACTTTGGAAAGAGGCCATGGTTGATGAAATGGCATCTTTGCATAAAAATGAGGCTTGGGATCTGGTGGAGTTGCTGATTGGAAGGAAACCCATTGGTAGCAAATGGGTTTTCAAGAAGAAGACAAATGCAGAAGGAAAGGTGGAGAAATACAAAGCTCGGTTGGTAGCAAAAGGTTACTCCCAGGTGTCGGGAATTGATTTTGGTGATATTTTTTCTCCTGTTTCCAAGGTAACTTCTATTAGATTACTTTTTTTTGTTGCTGCTGCTTTTGATTTTGAGGTAGAATAGATGGACGTGAAGACAACATTTCTTCATGGGGATTTGGAAGAGGAGATCTACATGAAGCAACCAAAAGTCTTTGTGGTGAAGCGTAAGAAAGAACTGGTATGCAAGTTAAAGAAGTCTCTGTATGGGTTAAAACAGTCGCCAAGGATGCGGTATCATAAATTTGATACATTTATACGGGGACTTGGCTTCACTAGAAGCAAAGCAGATCACTGTGTGTATTTTAAATTAATTGGTGACCATGTTATTTATCTGGTCTTGTATGTGGATGATATGTTGCTGATTGGAAATGACAAAGAAATTATCCGGGATTTGAAGACCCATTTGTCCTCCAAATTCAACATGAAAGATCTTGGTGTTGCAAACTACATTTTGGGCATGGAAATTAAAAGAGATTGAACAAAGAGGAAGCTCTGGTTAAACCAGAGGAAGCATGTTGAGACAATATTGCAGAGGTTTAATATGAAGGATAGTAAACTGGTGAAGGTTCCTATTCTTGTAAGTGTAAATTTATCTGTTGAACAGTGTCCCAAGACATAAGAAGAGGAAGAGGACATGTTCCATGTTGCATATGCAAGTGCAGTCGGTAGCTTGATGTATGTGAAGGTCTGTACTAGACCAGACATTGCACATGCAGTGGGAGTATTGAGCAGGTTTATGTCAAAACTAGGGAAGGAGCACTGGACAACAGTGAAGCGGGTTTTCAGGTATTTGCGTGGCACTAGTCATTATGGTTTGTGCTACCAAGGAAGACTAGGATTGGACAAAGTGTTGGATATTCATGGCTTTGTTGATGCAGTCTGGGCTGGAGATCTGGATCAGAGAAGATCTACAAGTGGGTATGTGTTTAACCTATTTGGAGGTGCAGTCAGTTGGATGAGTAAGAAACAAGCTGTAGTGGCACTATCAACTACAGAGGCAGAATACATGGCAGCCACTCATGCAAGCAAGGAATTAGTTTGGTTGCAGAGATTGTGTTCAAGTATGGGGTTAGTACAATGAGCTATAAGGATAGACTGTGATAGCCAAGGTGCAATTTTCTTGGCAAAGAACCCTGCTTATCATTCAAAGAAAAGCTCATTGATGTTCAGTATCACTTTGTGAGGGATATGATAGAAGACAAAAAGGTGTTGCTGGTAAAGGTGGACACTTTGAAGAATACTGCAAATGCATTGATAAAATCTGTAAGCTCTGAGAAGTTCTCTTGGTATAGAGAAACAATGGATATTTTAGGGCTGGAAAGTTGACTAAGCTCTCCTGTGGCCCCCTGTGGAAAGAAAACATTAAGTGGGAGATTTTTGGGTTGTGTTATATTCTTTCCATGACTAACCTATGTAGTGAACCGGGGGGTTAGAGGGGGGGCGGTGTCCCCCCTTCGTTGCGCTGATTGCACAGCAGGGGGGTCACAGGGGGGGCGGCAGCCCCCCCTGTCTGGGGAGTTTGACGGGGGTGGGTAGCCCCCCCTCTACAAGGTCTGGGGCAACGCCCCAGGAATTTTTTTTTTTGGACCCTATATTAGGTTGGGCGAACCTACCTACGGTTTTCGGTCCATGGTTTTGGACGCGATGGTTTTCGGTCCATGGTATTGGATGCTTCGGCATGTATAAATATGTATTGTAACATTGAAAGGAATATAATGAAAAATCAAGCTGGTAGTCTCGGTTTTTGAGATCCAGTGGGAAATCTCTGTGTATATGTGTTTTATGTGTTATGCTCTCGCATTGTTTATTTTTCTGTGATTTAGAATTCGTATGCAGGTAATTTCTGTACGGGGTTAAAACCTACAATCACTAGTATTATAGGGACCCAACATTCACAAATCAAACCATCTATCATCTTGTTATATATTTTAGACACCCATTCATCAAATCACACTTTATTGGGAAACTGGTCCCATACTATCTAGTCAGAGCCACCATACCAAACGAAAAAGGAGCTGCTTTCAGGTCTAGACCAGGTGGTTATCCCCCAATGTTGGTGCAACGATTTTAGAGGCCTCAACATTTTTGGCCTTAGAAGGAGGGCCTGACTGTGAATGGCAACTAAATATAAACCTATATGCCATTCTAAGAGTAAAACTCCCTCACCATCACCTCCAACTTCTCATTCGCATTCCAAATCTCCTATTCCCGAGCGAGAAGTTGAAAAGAAAAATACAGAACCCACTGCTGAAATCCTAAACAAGCTAGACAATTCTTCTTTTGAACCCCCTGAAGTACAATCTTTGATTCACAAATTGCAAGGAATTTCAATATCTCAAGAAGAGTCTGAGTTATCCCAAGGCAATGTCACTTCTCAATATATCCCATTGGAGCAACTAACTAGAGCAAAGAGTGAAAAACTTGGAATCCCACCAGTTGCATTACCTCTACCATGTCGTAAAATGGCTAGGAAGACACCATCAGAATCTAGCAGTGAGATTCTTTCATCATCATCATCCATTCCATCCATATCATTGCAAGGTCACATACCCACTTCCCCCCTCCAGGTCGTAGTTCACATAGGTACAGGAGCTTCACCATCCTCTACCCAATCACTTTCAACCACTGCTTCACCCTCTTCTACTAATAGCTCAACAATGGCACATAATCAACCTCAATCAAGGCCACAGACCAACCCAGGAGCCGTTAGAATGCGCACACCTTTGACCCAATTGCCAGCTCATCCAGAAAAATGGTTACCTAAATTTAACCCTGATAGTCGCCTGTTAGTTGAAGAGCATATAAATAATTTCATGTTGTCCATTAATTTGAATGGAGTAACAGAAGAGGACGCAATTGTAAGATTATTCCCATATACATTACAAGGAGTAGCTGGATCATGGTACTTTTCATTACCATCAGGCTCAATTAATAGCTGGGATGCTTTTCAAGAGAAATGTTTAACTAATTATGGAGATGATAGGTCTACAACAACTTTGATAAATGACCTCTCCACTTTGAAATTCGAACCCAAAGAACCCATCAAGGACTTCAACTCATGTTTCAATAAGTTATTGAATAAAATACCTGCAACGTCCAAGCCTAGTGAGGAGGTCTGAAATGAATGGTATATTTCTGCTCTACCTTCAAACACAACCATCTTTGTTAATAGAGCTACCAAACCAGCGTTAGCAGAAAATATGAAAGAAGCAATAGCTGTTGAAAAACGTATGTTGGCCTTAGAAAAGAAAAATGCATTAGAGGAAAGAAAATCCAAGAAAGTAACTTTTAGAGATGGATCAAAGAAGAAAGTAACCAAAGATCCATATGACATGGAAGGCCTGCAAAAAGTTCTTAAAACTGTGTCCAATGAAATGGTAGAGATTAAAAAGCAGGTAGCTGAAACTTCATCAAAAAAACCATTTAGGAATTTTAAAAGAAATCAACCAACTGATCCTAAACCTCCAAATGCTATATTAAATGCAGAATCTGATTTAGATGATGATGAAGAAGAAGATATAGTTTTATCAACTGAAGAAACAAAGGAAGAAGAAACAATTGAATGTCATGGAATGTGGGACTTTATTATGCCTAACTCTGATAACGAAATTGAACAGGAAGCCCTACCAGTAAACACCAGAAGTAAGAGTATCATAGAATGTAATCGTGCAAATCAAAAGAAGAAAAACTCAAATCATGTTACTAAAGAGAAAGCTCCTGTAAAGAAAACTCCAATTTCATCTGCCCAAACAAAACCATCTTCATCCAATCCTCCATCATCATCAAAAACTCTAGTAGTTTCAGATTCCATGGATTATAACATATTTGAAGATATGAAGAAGACTCGAGCAAACATTTCTCTGCATGAACTTAGCAAGCTCAAGCATCAACAAAAGTTGTTGCTTAAGGAACTAAATGCAGTACCTTCTTCTCCTCTTCCAATTAGTGTATTATCCAAGGTTGCCAGAGGATCGGGTAGGCCACCACCTGATAAGGTGGATTCTACTGATGTCGTTTTGATTGGAGATAGATCAAATTCTCATACCCCTCCTTTTCTTTTGACTTATGAGATATACAATAGAAATTTTCATAACTTCTTGATTGAATCAGGGGCTTCATCAAATCTAATGCCAGCATCAATTTGCTCCAAATTAAATATTGAACCCCATAAATCTACAATTCATAATGTCCAATTGGATCGAACTAAGGTTCAAGTTTTAGGAGAAATAAATTCAGTTACTATTAGACTATCTATTGATCCAAGGGTTGTTCAAATATCTGTAGACATCCCTGAGTTTTATGGTTTAAGTATCGGTAGAGATTGGTCTGAAAAACTTCATGGTTATATTTCAATTGACTAGGCTCACATGTGGCTTCCTTATAATGGGAAGCCAAATCAAATCAGAATCGACTGTGAAAAACACCTGACTCACACAGTAACTGAATTTGAAGAAGAAAATGAACAATAGCCTTCAATAATAATATTCTTGGAAACTATTCAACTGAATCATTTTTCGGGAACTTCAATGCTCAACAATCACCTTTTTCAGTTAGTAATGTCACATCACAAGTTGATAATTTTTCACAAACCGATACTTCTAAGTGTGTTAATATTGTAGATAAACTTGTAAATAAACCTGTAGATAAGCATTTATTTTGGTCCTTGTATTTTGATGGATCTAAATATAATGACGGTGCAGGAGCAAGATGTATTCTAGTTAGTCCTGAAGGAGAAAAGACAATGTTATCATGCAGGTTAAAATTTGAGTGTACCAACAATACTGCAGAATATGAAGCCTTGATTCAAGGTCTTTATAAAGCAATGTCTTGATGTGAAATATCTGAAAGTATTTGGTGATTCTGAAATAGTGATAAAACAAGTAAGAAATACTATTCATTGTCTTTCAGGAAACCTAAAACATTATCAATGACTTGCTCAAGATCTTATTTCTCATTTTCTGGCATTTGATATCTCTCCTATTCCCAGATCACAAAATGCAGTAGTAGATCTCCTGGCTAATGTAGCTTCTAAGCTCCTTCCATCTAAGGATTATAGTCCAAATAGATTTTCTATTGAGTTAATTTTTAGACCATCCATCCCAGATAATGTCACCAATTGGCGTGTGTTTAATCATGATGAGGATATCTTAAATTTCTTGACATTTGAAGGATCTTATGACGACCAAATCATCGATGAAAGTGATCATGATCTTCAATTAAAGCAGAAAGTCAATGAAAATCCTATTCCTAAATTTGTGGTTAAATTGGAAGGTCTTTATGATATTAAGGATAGATTCAAAAATTTCACTAATTCAAAGCTTCAAAGTTCAACTTTAAGGTTTGAATTAGTAAATCTTGGTACCAATGCCAAACCACAAAATGTCAATCTAGGACATGGAATTTCACCTGATGAAAGATTTGCTTTCATCCGATTATTGAAAAAATATAAAAATGTTTTTGCTTGGAATTATGAGGATCTGAAGACTTATGATACCTCTATTATTCAACATACAATTCCAATGATTTCTATTGAGAAACCTGTACAACAGAACTTAAGGAAAATTCACCCAAATCTTGAGAGTCAAATCAAAGTAGAGGTGAATAAACTGCTTAAAGCCAAAATAATTTTTCCTGTCAAACATTCGAAATGGGTCTCAAATTTGGTACCTATCAGGAAAAATAATGGTGATATTAGGATTTGTATAGACTTTAGAAATCTCAAAAAAGCATGTCAAAAGAATTAATTTCCCATTACCAACAATAGAGCAGATACTTCAATCAGTATCTGGATCAGAATTAATGTCTTTCCTTGATGGTTTTTCAGGATATAATCAGATCCTGGTTCATCCAGATGATAGATTAAAGACTACATTCAGAACCAAATGGGGAACATATGCTTATCAGAAAATGCCTTTTGGTTTGATAAACGTTGGAGCTACTTTCCAACGAGCCATGGACATAGCTTTCAAAGGGTTGATCAATAAAACAATCGTTGTTTACTTGGATGACATAACTGTCTATTCTAAGAAAAAGAGCAACCATTTGCATGATTTAAAGCAAATCTTTGAACGTTGCAAAAAGTATGGGATCTCCTTAAATCCTAAGAAATAATTATTTACTCTTAATTAAGGTAAACTCTTAGGATTTAGTGTATCCAAAAATGGCATATACATTGATCCTGATAGGATAAAGGAGATTTATGATATCCCTTTACCACATAATAAGAAATCAATGCAATCATTCTTGGGACAGATAAATTTTGGAAAAAGATTTGTTCTTGATTTTTCTCATATTGTTCTACCCTTGCCATTCATGATTAAGAAAAATTCAGTCTTCAAATGGGGACATAACGAAAAAGAAGCTTTTGATTCAATCAAACAAGCAATCATTAATGCTCCTGCATTGAATACTCCGAATTTTTCTAGTCATTTTATTTTGTATACTTTGGCCACTCAATCATCATATGCTGTTGTTTGAAAACAAATCAATGATTAGTAGGTGGAAGCCGTTGGGCACCAAATCGGGCTATCTTTCTGTTGCATTTCCATCCCTCTTTTTGTCCTTTTTGCACTTATTCACCCGTGTTTACTATGCTAAATCCACAAGGTAATTACCCCTTTCCTGTCTATTGGAATATTTTATTAATGAAGTAAAGTCACGGGGTTTTGCTTATTCACAACACTAAAACGCATGTTTGTCCACAGCTTCCGGAGAACAGGTACCGATCTTTTAGCATCCCATAGCAGATCCGCAATTCACAACAACGACTAGCCATAAGGAAGCTGTGTAGCTGGAGTCGCAGATCCCTGAACCATTCTTGGACCATTCTCTGATCCTGTTCATTTGGTGTCAGTGCCGTTCTGAACTAATGTATATTTCTGGGTATACAATTACCAGGTTTTGGGGAATGATGTTGTTCTCCTTCACTGTGTATAAAAGACAGGTTATTCCTGTAAAAGGGGGACGCCCCATCGATATTGTAATAGCTCTTTCCAGATTAATAATATATCACTTCTTTTGCTGCTCCACTCTTCGCTATGATTCACACAGCACTGATCAAAGAGTTGAGCCCGATCTTCTGATCAGGCGTTGCGTAATTCCTGTTGTGTTTCATTTATCATTTCATGGTTGCTGTTACAAATTGTTATTTCTTGTAATTGCTTTTCTTGAGTACTGCAAATAGTTTCTGTTTTACAGCAATGTTTTGAGTATTAATCACGAATCCTTGGTCGGTAACGAATGGTAACCTTGCCCCTGCATACACTTTGTGTGTTGCCTTGAAGAGGATATGCACCTGAATTGATAAATTAATGTAGGAAAAAGGGTGAATAGATTGTTCATACTTGGACACCAACATTTTGGCAACGTTGCCGGGGAGGCTAACAAGGTACAAGACACGATCCGGACCAACCAAAGGGTCAATCTCTCGTCCTGGGGAGAGAACAAGTTTTCTCACTCTGCTCCAGGTCCCGAGCATAGGTGTTTCTTTCTGCTTGTTTTTATTTGCTTTCTTGATTTTATAGGGCTGACCTCTTGTCCTGGGGAGGGAGGAGTCTTTTGACGCCCTGCTCCAGGCCTTGAGTTAGATTTATTTTTTCAAACCCTTTTGTGTTTTAATTTCGGGAAACCCTAGCTTTTACCCCGGGGAGGGAGAAGTCTTTTGATGCCCTACTTTAGATCTAGAAGTATTAGGTCTTCTCGGAGGTGTGTTTTTGTTTCTGCTTCTTATCCTAGGGAGGGAGGAGTCCTTCGACGCCCTGCTCTGGGCCCTGAACCCTAGATGCCTGTTTTTTTTAGCTGTCTCTCTTTTCGTAAGCTCTTTCGTCTTGGGGAAGGAATGGTCTTTTGAGACCTTAATTCAATATTAGAGCGTTGTAATTTGATACCAGAACATTCTATCATATCATTATTTGTATGAACACAGAACCAAATAAGAGGGGCAGAGGAAGAGCCCCAAAGAGGGGAGGAGCAGACTTGTGAAGAAAGACTTACATCCAGTAAATTATAGCAAAAGCTGAATCAGAAGCATCCTCTCGCACAATCATGAGACCAAGTGCACAGAGAATAAAATCCGAGGGACAATCGGTAGATCAACCAGTGTTGTCTACAACATTCTTTGGTGATTCGACACAGCAGCCCCCTCCAGCAGTTGACGAGACATCCAACAGTATACCTGACCAGGGGAACCCTACACTGGTAATAGAAGGGGAAGAGGTTTCAAACAAAACATCGATAGAGTCAGACCACTCTAGCAAAGGAAAGGAGGTCGTAGCCGAGGGATCAAGTCATCAAGACGCAGGAGAAGGAAATGTAGGGGCACTCGCATCATCAAGGGACTAGGGAAGTGTCGTCAAAGCAACTCGAACTTGAGTGGTAAGGAACCCTCGGCCATCTTCCACAAAGCCTGTTAAAATACCCAGCGGTTATTGGAAGATATTTATGGCTCATACAACCTCCACTATTGATTTTCTGATCGGGGATCTAGAAGTTGGCGCGCCCACGAAGCCTATTCCATTAGCAGCCTTGCCAAGCTTTCACGGGCTTATTTCAGAAGACTCTGATAGGTTTTTATTCGAATTTGACATAGTGTGCTAAGGGTATGACTACATGACGGACGCCTAGAAGTTAAAAATTTTCCCTGCTATGCTAAAAGGGACAGCTCTGCGATGGTTTATGGGCCTTGGAGGAACTTCTATTTCCACATGGGATGATATGCGAACAACTTTTCTGGAAAATACCAGGATTATTGCAAATCCCGGAACATCAAAGAGGAACTTTTTAAGTTCACACAAAAAGAAGACGAGAGCTTGGAAGACTGTGTGGAATGATTTAAGTACACATTACAGAGATCAGGTCACTCTAACCTGGATAAGGATATTTTAAAAATTATCCTCCTTCGGGCTTTTAGTGAGGAATCTTTGGAATTGTAGAACATCGTAGGAAAGGGAGATATAATGAAGGAAAAATTTGAGGTTATCTGTGAACTATGCATTCAGTGCTCGATGGGGCTTGCAAGAAATAGACAAGGGATCCGCTCAGCAAGGGTATCTGGTGGGGGTGTTATGAAGGCAGAAATCGGAAACGTTCTGGACAACTTGAGAATGGATATCCTAAGTACTCCATCAGCACAGATGGATACGCTACAAGTAAAACAAAAGCAGCTGGAATTGGATAGGACCATGGCTATATTCTGCCCAAAGTGTAGAAAGAAGCATCTAGAGAGGGAATGTCCATTGAACTCCATAGAGGAATGCACAATTTTTGAACTAGATCATGCAACAAGCTCATGCCCCTCCTTTCCAGGCTTGAAAGCAGTGCTTCAAGGGACAGGAGAAGACATGGAGCAGTTGTACCTCATGGGGTCTAAAAAGCCATGGCAGCCTCGACCACCAATGGGAAATCAAGGTATGTACTCAGACCCATCTCAATATTTCAATAATTTCAATATGACTCCTCAGTCCATACCCTATCCACCCATGTGGCCACAATACCAGTTTCCACCTTGGCAGTAGTGGAGCCCTCAAGCCGGTTTGAGCTCCCCATGGGCTCCAACTTGGCGAGGATCTTCTCCTAGGCAGTTCCCTCAGACGATGCCACAACAACAACTCCAACTGCCCTCTAATGTGCCTCCTAGTAGTCAACCTGTCCGTTCCCAGCTTCCCATCCAACCTAACCCAAATCCTAATAATAAGGGAGTTCATCAAACTGACACTCTCAACCTACCTTCGTATAGAATTCCCACCGTAGAATTGTATGAAATGAATTTGCGATTAGGGTGGACAGTTGATGCTCAACCTCCACCAGTTATCATTAAACAACTTGATAATGAGGGTAAAGAATCAAAATTAATTAATAGGGAACCAAAACAAATTGGTAGAAACCGGGCGTCTCCTGCAAAACAACATCAATCGGAACCACCCTATCTAGAGAGACTGGCTTTGAGTAAATCAAGCCCTCAGGCTGAATTCGACTTATTAGGTGAATTACAGAACTTATTTGTCAAAATTTCCCTGTTACAAGCTATGAAGGATGTACTGATATATGCAAATACTCTTAAGGAATACTGTTCGAAGAAGCCTACAAAGAAATCTAAAGACCCCTTACTATTCACGTCATGGGAAAATTATCATATTTTATGATGGGAAAGTCAATGCCTGTAAAGTATGGATATCCAGGAAACCCAATTCTGACACTGCAAATTAATGGAGTAGAAATTCTGAATGTGTTAGTAGATCTGGGTGCTGCCATCAACGTTATCACCAGTGAAACTATGCATACATTAGGTCTTTGTAACTTGAAACACACACCTACAGTGTTAGAACTGGCAGATTGATCTATAGTAAAACCAGTATGGAAGTAAGAAGATGTAACAATTTTGTGGATTCATGGCGCTGTCCCATAGATTTCCTTGTATTACATATGCAATCTTCAGTTGGCGTTCATCCCCTGATTTTAGGTAGGCCATGGTTGGCTACTGTAGATGCTTACATTGGGTGTTGTTCAGGGCACATGGTCATTTCAAATGGGCACAACACTAAGAATTTAGTGTTATACCCACCTGCAGAGCCAAACCCATCCACAAAATCAGCAGGTAGCAAGAAAATCTTATCCAGGAAGGAACCTAAAACGGAAAATGAGGAATTAAGACCAATCCTTACTATTGGACAGACCCTCCAGTTAAAAATGGAATCGAAGGATGATGTAATAACCTCCTTTATGGATGATACTTGCTATATTTCATAACCAAATCAACAAGTCCTAGAATCCATCTTAGGTTTTGAAACTCAGGAAACTATTGAAACAGCTGAGGGATCTGAAGAGCTACCCGTAGTTGCACCCCATGGAAGTATCCCAGTGGAATTAGAACCAGGAAAGATCTTGAACATTAATTCTGACCTGTCAGAATCCCAGAAGAAGCAACTTGTAGATGTCCTTCAGAAACATAAAGAAGCCTTTGCCTAGGATTACTCAAACATGAAGGGGATTCCTGCTAGTTTATGTACCCACCATATATACATTAAGGAAGATTGCCATCTTGTGAGACAACCTCAGAGAAGGATGAACCCTGCATTGAAAAATATTGTGAAAGAAGAACTTCAGAAATTACTAGACGTAGGTTTTATTTACCCCATTTCAGATAGCCAATGGGTTTCTCCATTAGTAATGGTCCCTAAGAAAAATGGTAAATGGCAGATATGCATGGATTATAGAGAATTAAATAAGGCAACACAAAAAGATCATTTTCCTTTACCATTTATTGACCAAGTTTTGGACACATTGGCTGGCAAAAAGTTCTTCTCCTTCCTAGACAGATTTAGTGGGTATAACCAGATCCAGGTAGCTCCTGAAGATCTGGACAAAACTACTTTCACATGCCCCTGGGGAACATTCGCATACCGGGTCCTTCCTTTTGGCCTGTGTAATGCACCTGCAACGTTCCAGAGCGCAATTTTGGGGATCTTCTCTGATTTGGTGGATGATAATGTTGAAATTTACATGGATGAATTTACTCCATACGAGGATTCATTTGTATAAGGGTTGAGAAATTTAGAGAAATTTTTTAAAGGGTGCATACAGGCGCGTGTCTCCTTAAGTACGGTAAAATGCCATATGATGATGGAGGAAGGAATTGTTCTGGGACATTTGCTCTCGACTAAAGGAATCCGGATGGACCCAGCTAAAATAAAGGTAATTCTGCACTTTCTGATACCCAAAACACCCATGCAGGTACGCAGCTTCATTGGTTGTGTCGGTTATTACAGGCGCTTTATAGAAAATTTTGCTAAAGTAGCACATCAATTTTTTCAATTGCTGACAAAAGATGCAGATTTTGTGTGGACAAATGACTGTGATGTAGCCTTCACGAAAATCAAGGAATTGGTCTTTAGCACTCCAATCCTTAGAGGGCCAGACTGGGCATTACCTTTCCATATTCACACAGATTCTTCCCAAACAATGGTTGGTGCAGTATTAGGACAGCAAGAGGACAGGGTACCATATGTAGTTTACTATGTTAGTAATAATTTGGCCCCTGCTGAATTAAATTACACAGTGACTGAAAAAGAGTTGCTTGCTATCATCTACGCCATCAACAAATTCCAACATTACATTACTGGGTATCCTACCTTTGTACATACTGATAATGCATCTATCAGGTATTTAATGAATAAACCTGTTACCCCTGGTCGCATTACAAGATGGATTTTACTACTACAAGAATTTGACATTACTATAGTAGATAAACCGGGGAAGGATAATGTGGTTGCAGATTTCCTGTCTAGGATAGAAAATGATGGTAAGAATACACCAATTGAAGATATTTTTCCATATGAACATCTTTTTGCAGTTTCTGCTAACACTCCGTGGTATGCAGATATTGCTAACTATATTTCTACAGGGAAGGTGCCTCGTCATTTGTCATATAAGGATCAGAGGAAGATTATTCATCATAGTACCCGATATTGATGGATGGCAGGGTATCTATTTCATACAGGGGTTGATCAACAAATTCGGTGTTGTGTGGCATAGGATGACATCTATGAGATATTAAAGGCCGCCCATGGCGGCCCCTGTGGAGGACATTTTGCAGATAAGAGAACAGGCCACAAAGTGCTACAGATGGGACACTCCTCGCCTTCCATCTTTCGTGATGCTCGAGATTATGTCCGTAGATGTGATAGTTGCCAACGGATGGGACAACCTGGCAAAGTAGATGAAATGCCTCTACAGCCCTAAATAGTCCTTGAACCTTTCGAGAAATGGGTCATCGATTTTGTTGGACCTTTTAATCCACCTTCTCATCAAAAATCTCACATCTTGGTCTGCACTAATTATGTGACTAAATGGGTGGAAGCCAGAGCAGTCACAAGAGCAACAGAGCAAGTAGTGGCAAACATTCTTTTTGAAGAAATCTTTACTCAATATGGTACTCCAAGGAAATTTTGTCAGATGGAGGGGCGCAGTTCACATCTCAAATGATAGAGAAGCTGATGCAAAAATACATGGTTAAACACAGATTGAAAACCCCTTATCATCCCCAGGCGAATGGACAGGTAGAAAGTACAAACAAGATATTGGAAAATATCTTGACAAAAACAATAGCAAGTCATCGTCGGGATTGGGCACAGAAACTTCCAGAAGCTTTATGGGCGTATAGAACAACATGGTGGAACACAACCGGGTTTTCTCCATTTGAGTTAGTCTATGGGAAATCCCCCTTGTTTCCAGTAGAATTTGAGATCAGCATGCTCATAACAGCTTTGGAAGTAGGCCTAGAACTATCAGAAGCACAGAAACATCGACTGAAACAGCTCAATGAGTTGGACGAGATTCGATCGGTACCTGTATAGAAAACTACTGCTGTTCAACAACAGAGAATGAAATGCCATGATAAATCTATCAAGAGCAAGGTGTTTCATGAAGGGGACTAGGCATTACTTTACGACTCCCGGTTTAAAGATTTCAAAGGCAAGCTTCACACTCGTTGGATGGGACCGCATGAAGTGGATGCAATGTTTGACAATGGAACAATTAGACTAATTACAATAGATGGGAATCATACTTCATTCTTAGTAAATGGACACCGTCTAAAGCTGTACCACCGTCCAGCCTCTAAAAATGCCTTTGTCAAACATCTTTCTGATTCATCTGGTTTAATGGTTGTTGGTATAAAGGACACTCTCACTCTGCTCTTAAAAAAAAAAAAAACTATTATTACTTACTTATTTGTATTTTGTAGGAATAACAAAGGAATATGGCCAGGAGAAATGTAACGCTCGGCGTCGTTGCTATACTCCACCGCTACTGTTACTCTGCCGCTGTTGTTACTCCGCTGGTGTTGTTACTCCGTTGGTGTTGCTATTCCACTGGTGTTGTTACTCCGCTAGTGCTGTTACTCTGCCGATGCCGTTACTTCGCCACTGCTGTTACTCCGCCGGTGCCGTTACTCTGCCATTGTTGTTACTCCGCCGGTGTTGTTACTCTGTCGGTGTCGTTACTCCGCCGATGTTGTTACTCCATCGTTGTTGTTACTCCGTCGGTGCTGTTACTCCACCGGTGTTGTTACTCTGCCGTTGTTGTTACTCCACCGTTGTTGTTACTCCGCTGGTGTTGTTACTCTGCCGTTGTTGTTACTCCACTGGTGCTATTACTCCATCGTTGTTGTTACTCCGTCAATGTTGTTACTTCGTCATTGCCACCAGTGTTGTTACTTCGTCACTGCTGTTATTCCGTGTGTTGTTACTCCGCTAGTTATTTTGTTGTTACTCCACCACAAGGTAGGTCATTAGGTACGCCTTCGCTGACTTTTATGGATTTAATTAAAATATTCCAAAAGACACTAATACGTGCCGCGGACTACCGTAATTAAAGTTGGGGGGGTCCCGTCATAATAAATGACGGTGTACCAACAAAAATGAATTCATATCACACGATTCACACCAAAATAAATCTAATGATTATGAAAATTTCATAATCATGACCTCGATGCATTGGAATGTGTATTCATACACAAAAAGTCATAACCGGTCACTTCCCCAACACGCCGCATTAAACCATTGAAAATATCCAACCGTACTGCCATAACTCGCCATCATTCTTTGAGATTTCTTCATACGTACCAATATTGTTACCATCCTTTTTCCTGAGGCAACCATGACGTTATTACTGTTGCCAATGGTTTGGGTCCCTGTCATTTTCCCCTACCAGCTAACTGTATTCATCGTGTTGATCCCGCCTCTACAGTGATGGGTGGACGGTCTATGCGGCATGAGCCAGAAGACACAACAAGAGTTCGGAACAGTCTGGAGGCATGGCAGGTCTTTGAAAATGTAGGTTGTGATGTCTAATTCGAGAGGTTGAGGGGGTCCAACGAGGCAATTGCGGTGGAATTCACACTCAATCTGGAAGAAGAAAGTTCTCGGGTCCGCGGGATAGAAGTCCCTATTACGGAGGAAGCCATTGTAGAATTCAGTGGGCTTCGTCAAAATCAGAGATGGTTTTCAAGGAGGACTTTCCTCCCAGAGTTTCCCGAAGCCTTTTTGCAGGTAGGAGAAATCATTGCTCAGAAGGGTCGAGGATACAATCGAAACTCATCACTGCATCCATGGGGAGAGGTAGCAGAGTTTGTAATAAAATATATAACTTGTGAGGGGAGATACTCCACTGTGTTTAAATATCATTTCCGAATATTAGCTCACCTCTGATTCCCCCAAGCAGAGGCCTTTTCATTAAATGTGCCTTATTTCTTACTAAGGAGTCTTCAGCTAATGGCACATTCTGCTCAGCGGTCGTGACAGGTGATGGAGGTCATTACCCACCACTGGCTGGTCCAGCTACTCGTGATGAATGCAATTAGACGGATTCCGATTCCGTGGGAGCTATTTCGGGATTCCACGGAGGAAGAGATAGCAGCTGTTGTGGCCACCAAGGAAGATGAACCAGAAGAAATGGAGGAAGAATATGGAGAAAGAGATGACTATGTTGACCAAGAGGAGCCAGAGGAGATGGAAATGGAAGCCGAAGAACTTGAAGAAGAGACTACTTCTGAAGAGCAAGCCGCAACTGCGGAACCGATGGAAGACACAGGAGTCGACATAAAAAGGCCCACTAGTACTATGGCCGAGGTTGTTCCACAAGAACCAACCTCGACTATAGAACTAGCAAAGCAAATCAACAGCATGACAAAAACAAAGGAGGTACCACAACAAGCAAGGATGAGAGAATTGGTTGATATTGTGGCCGAAGGTACCCCAAAAGAACCTCCTGCCACTGTGGAACCAATGGAAGAAGACAACCTGAATGAAGAAGACGTTGTGGCCACCCCGACCATAGGACCAATGGAGGAGGACAAACTAGGACGAGAAGAGCTCGGAGCTGGGAGAACCATGGAATCTAGGGAGGAAGTTCTAGAAGAACTAGGGCATGAGGTTGGTGCTGCTCCATAAAAACCAATGTCAACCTCGGGACCAAACACTGAAGGTCCCTGCCAGTTTTCATTTTTCTCTTCTCTCCCAAGACGAGTGAGGGTATCTCGTTCCCCTCGGCACACAGAAGAAGATATATTCGTTCCTCCTGCTTTGAAATTATCACAAAGACCACAACCGAGTGGGATAGATGTGGTCTAGGCGACAAGCACTTCGGAACTTGAAAGGGAAGAAGAGGCAGATATCCCTAAGGCAGTTGGAACCTAGAGGGGTTCCAGCAGACATATTAATAGGTGATCATCCCACAAGGGCACCTTCGATTGTGGTGATCCCACAACAAAAGGAAGCAGCTGTTGGTGAAGAGGAGGGACCAAGCGAAGCGGTACCGACGAATGAGCCAGTGGTAAGGCCAAGCGAGAAGGTCATAAAACAAGAAATAATCGAGGAAGAACGAGTAGGGGAAGGAAATCCGACAGTCGGCATAGAAGAAGCTATCTTGGGGGATTTACCTCCAGCTGAACCAGTGTCAGAAACTGAAGAGGTTTTTGTTAATCAAGAATGGGTGGCGCTGTGTGAACAACGAAGACTACCTGTTAAACAAAAATACCATATGCAATTTAGAGAAACAATGCGGCTTAAGATAGAGGTTAGGAAGTTGAGGAAGAAGGTACACAAATTGCAGAAGCAGGTCAAGAAATACAAGCGACAGGCCAAAATGTCCCAAGCCACAGTAGTGGAAGGAGGGACTCACGTGGACCAGATAGCCACAACTTCTGCTGCCACTCAAATAGACCCGATCAAGCAACTGTTTGAAGACCGTGAATATGCCCTAACAGCTGAAGTGCAAACTTGGAAATCCATTGCAGCTCGGTATCAAAGCGAGGTCAAAAGAACTCAAGAACGAGCCTCCGCAACCATTTTTGAATATGTGGAGTGTATAGATGTCATGAGGTTGAGGCATGCGAAGCAGCAGCTCAAGATGGAGTAGTTGGAAAGGCAAGTGGTAGAGTTGAAAGCTGATAAGGAGCAGATGTTTAACTTAGCACAAGAGGTGAGGGCATGTCATTCCCTTTCTTCTTGTTATTATTTATTCTTTCATGAATGTTTTCTTTTATTTTGCATGGAGAGCATCAAGAACAAGACCAGTTACGAAATAGAGGATGATGTACAATTTCTCTGCATATTGAGGAGCCATGACCTGCCAACTCAGCATTTGATGTGTGAGTTTTACATGCATGGGCATCTACTGCGCATGGACAGAGGATCCAACCTGGTCCCATATTTGGTAGACATTCATTTAAGGGCTCTCACCTCTTACACTTTTAATCAGATCAGTTGGCAGAAGGCTTTTAATACATTTGAGTCCAATCAGGTTACAAAGCCATTTATGGTAAGAGGAGAACATGAAAGGTCAATAACCATGTTCACTAAACACAACACCTTTTTGGGAATTGAGGGAAACAAGGAAAGAATGCTAAGGACACAAAAATGGTGCCTTGATCTTTGTGTCAAACAATTAGTCACATTTCAAGATGAAGCCCTTGATTGCTGTCAGAAAAGGTGGATGATGTCACCTACAGCTGTCCGAAATAGGGAACCGTTTGGAGCACCGAATTTTGCACGAGCGCTCACTAGAGTGCCCAAGTATGTTGCTTGCGTCCAAACATGTGGGATCCGGTTCTAGTTCCCCGCCATCTGGTTTCCAGTGGAAAATTACACCCCAACATATAATGTTTCGGGTGATTGGTGGAAGGAAATCCTCCTCTCAGAAGGTTTTAAGGTTCCAGGGACAGAGATGGCTGAAGAGTATGATCTCGCTCAGCTCCAGGAAGCCAACAGTCTGCACAACCCAGACCTGCGGAGGTGGTGAACTACATGAGTACATGCAGAAGGCTAGTTGGGGGGAGATGTTGGGTACCAAATCAAGCTATCTTTCTGTTGCATTTCCATCCCTCTTTTTGTCCTTTTTGCACTTATTCACACGTGTTTACTATGCTAAATCCATAAGGTAATTACCCCTTTCTTGTCTATTGGAATATTTTATTAATGAAGTAAAGTCGCGGGGTTTTGCCTATTCACAGCACTAAAATGCTTGTTTGACCACAGCTTCTGGAGAACATGTACCGATCTTTCAGCATCTTGCAGTAGATCTGCAATTCACAACAACAACCAGCCATAAGGAAGCCGTGTAGCTGGAGTCGCAGATCCCTGAACCATTCTTGGACCATTCTCTGATCCTGTTCATCCATTGCTGGTGTCGTTCTGAACTAATGTATATTTATGGGTATACAGTTACCAGGTTTTGGGGAAAGATGTTGTTCTCCTTCGCTATGTACAAAAGACAGGTTATTCCTGTAAAAGGGGGATGCCCCATCGGTATAGTAATATCTCTTTCCAGATTAATAATATATCACTTCTTTTTCTACTCCACTCTTCATTGTGATTAATGCAACCCTGATCAAAGAGCTAGGCCTGATCTTCTGATCAAGCGTTGTGTATTTCCTATTGTGTGTCATTTATCATTTTATGGTTGTTGTTGCAGATTGTTATTTCTTGTAATTGCTTTTCTTGAGTACTGCAAGTAGTTTCCATTTTACAACAATGTTTTGACTATTAATCACGAACCCTTGGTCGGTAACGGATGGTAACCTTGCCCCTGCATATACTTTGCATGTTGCCTTGAAAAGGATATGCACCCAGATTGATAAATTAATGTAGGAAAAAGGGTGAATAAATTGTTCATATCTGGACACCAACAAAAGCACCCATATCTTTCTTTAGTTCCAATTTGCAGGGTGTTGAGCTTAATTATTCAGAAGTCGAGAAACAAGCCTTCGATGTATTTAAGTTTGTTAAACATTTTAGATGTTTCCTCCTGGAAACACATACAAAAGTGATAGTCCCATTCTCTGCAGTAAGAAAATTACTAATTCAAAGAGAAGTAGGAGAGAAAAGAGCTAACTGGGTAACAACTTTACAAGAATATGACATTGATATTAAACCAGTGAAAATTGTTAGAGGACAAGGTTTTTTCAGGTTGCTAGCAAGAGCTTCCAATATACCAGATCATGAAGATTCAGGTAGTACCACACAAGTAAATGAGATAAGTATGATTGATTCTGAATCTCAATATGTTGATCTGATTTTTTACTTGAAAAATGGATATGCCCCCCTGAATTCAGCTACAAAAACAATTGTGCCCTAAGGTTAAAAGCCAAACACTATGAAATCATTGATAATGTGTTATTCAAGAGAAACTATGATTCTATTTTGTTAAGATGCCTTGAAAAATATGAAGCGCAAACGGTTTTACAGGAACTCCATGATGGCCTAGCTGGTGGACACTTTGGAGGAAACGCTACAGCACACAAAATACTGCATGCTAGGTATTATTGGCCAACTTTGTTCAAAGATACCCATGACTATGTGAGGAAATGTAAGATATGCCAAATTGCTAGTGGGAGACAAAGGAAACCAGCCTTTCCTTTACAACCAGTTAACATTGAGCAACCATTTGAGCAACGGGGGCTTGATATTATAGGAGAGATTGTTCCTCATTCTTCCAAGTAGCAGAGATACATCCTTACAGCCACGGACTACTTCACTAAGTGGGTGGAAGCAATTCCACTAAAGGTAGCAAATTCTGATGCGATTATTGAATTTATTGATCATTTCACCATCACTAGGTTTGGTTTACCTAATGCGCTTAGCTTTGACAATGCATCTTATTTTTCTGGAAATAGTATAGTCAAATTTGCTCTTAAGAGAGGTTTTAAGTTAAAATACTCTGCAAATTGCTATCCCCAAGGAAATGGCTTAGCAGAGTCAACTAACAAAAATCTCATAAGGATTATTAAAAGAACTGTTGATCAAAGCCAAAAGAATTGGCATAAATCTTTAATATTCGCACTATGGGCAGATCGTATAACTTAGAAGGCCTCAATAGGTACTTCTCGTTTTAACTTAGTGTATCGGAAAGAAGTTGTTATTCCACCAAATCTAGCCCTCCCATCACTAGCCCTAGTACAATTCATTGAAGAAACTCCTTCTTCCTCTATTCAAGTAAGGTTTGATCAAATTCTTAAATTAGATGAGGAAAGAGAAAAGTCCAAGATTACTCATGCTAAACATCAGCAAGTCATTAAATCCTCTTTTGATGCAAGTTCAGCCGGTTCAAAAACATTACAGATTGGTGATCTCATTTTGGAATGGGACAAATCACATGAAGAAAAAGGTAAGCATACCAAATTTCAGAAGATGTGGCTTGGACCATTCCAGATTGTTAAAAAGATAGGCTCATCAACATCTCTACTGCAAGACTTAACAGGAAAGAGAGATTCTCTTCCTGTGAATGGGCTTATCTTAAAGAAATTCCTTCCCTAAGGAGGTAACTCCTTCTTATCTGTACATATTTTTATGCAAATTTTGATTTCTTTCAGAAATAATGTTGTAAATAGTATACCATTGGTTTTTTACTATTGAAATCTATTTGAAAATATATTGTGAATATCCACTTTTGAAAAGTAGAAACTTTCAAGGAAGTAATTACAGTTTTGGAAATTAGATAAACATCATAAAACTCTGAGATGTTCTTTGAAATTGTGAAATCTTTCAAATTTGGAAAACATAGTAAATGATTTTGAGTTTTATCAGTTGAGAAAGGTTATTTTTAAAAAGTAAAGACTTTCTACAACTAAGCGTCTACATCTCTATAATTGTCATCCAATAACTCCTAAGGAGTCAAAGATTCACCCCATCCACTAGGTCTATGATTTTTTAGAGTGAAATTCTAAAATATATTTGATTTAAAAGATAAGAGGTCTCATTACGAGCCTGGTTACCATGATCATAGGGAACTAATTAAATTGACATTACTAATACTGCATACCAAAACAGGGTAATGGCTTATAATCATAAAACAAGGGGTCTCATTACGAGACAACTTGTCCAGTTCAATTACAACCAGTGAATGGCATTGTCATCTTCTGGCTCCCAAACCAGGGCAATGGCTTTTATCCGGAAAATAAAAAGAAAAGTAAAAAAAAATGGAAAATGAAAATATGTATAGATATATCTTTCTGAATTTATCTTTAAAAGATTATACTCTTAGATAGATGGGATAATGAATAATTGATGGTTAAAAGGTAACCCTGTCGAGATTATAGACATTTGCTGGCAGCAGTGGCACTACCTGTGACAAAAGAGTAAATTCAAAACCTAAGTTGGAGGATCCCCCTACTTTATCTATAACAACCAATCAAGGCTTGAAGAAACCATAAATCGTTTCATTTATAATAAAGGTTTGTAAAAGAAATTGAAAAATTGATCAATTTTTCTTATTCAGAGTAATTTTGTTTATCTAACTAATTATAAGTTGGTTTCCTTTTCCTCAATTATTTGTACTTGAGAAAGTGTTATAAATTTCATCATTTTATTTAGAGATAATTGGTTCTTTTAGTGAATCGCCAATTGTTGTGCTATACAACACCCCCCCCCCCCCCCAATTTCAAAAAATTTTCTTAATCTTATTCTAAGATGCTAAATAGGAAATAGGGTCCCTTTAGTTTTTGAGAAGCAATAAAACCTTTACATAGAAATAAATTTCTTTGTTTCTTGCTTTTTAAATAAAAAGTGCTTCAAAAAACCCTCTAAAAAAATCAAATATCGCAAATCGCATTCGCTTTAGGCTAAGGAAGTTACTGCAAAAACCTCAATCATAGAGCTTCTTCTAATAATCCATTGAAAAACATTCAATGTGATAAAACTATCGCATATCTCCGATTCCAATAAATAAGTTTTAACGGACTGTTGAAAATTTGCGATGCGATATGATTATCGCATTTCGCATATCGTCGAAAACCAAAGGAAGCTAGCCCCGAAAAACTTGTGATGCAATATACATTAATCGCATATCGCAATCCCAGCGGAAACAAGTGATACTCACCTCAGGGACACACGACGCAATGTTAAAATATAATAAAGTGGTTCAATAATAATAAAGGGAAAGCATGATGCGGGCGAGTTAAATTAGGAATTATCCAACTCTATATGTCAGATCATCACTTATCGCAGTTGCAGAAATTCGAAAGACTATTAGAACATGGCACTTATAACTCTCGGCTTGTGATATGTGATTCCTCTTTAAATATTAAAATAATATATTGAAATCGTTCATCACAAAACCGGAAAGTTTATGGAACACATTCTATTAAGACCTTTGGAAATCTGCGATGTGATCTATTCATTGAGCATTAAAGTTTCACGTCGTTGGTTACAATAAAACATTAAAAAATAGTTATGACCACGGTCCTTCAATGATTTCGTCCTTTGTGTTAATATCAAGTTATAATACGAAATCTTTCGCATCAAATGCTCTTGTTCCTATTTTCATTTGTACTTCTTTCAACACTATCTTTACAAGCATTCAGCTACTCTGAAAGTTTTAGCCTATTACTGTCCTTTGTTTCATTTTCACAGTTTGAATCTGGAAGTATGCAGCCATCTAAAATGTTAAAGAAAGCTCAAAAGATGAAAGTTCCCCCTGTAGTGGTGGAAGGACTGGAAAAAATTGTATTGATCTTGGATACGGCATGTCAAGATTGTGGGAAATTTTCATGGGAAGGCATATATGATATGTTAGAAATGGAAAAGCCAAAGGTAACTGAAGGACATGCAATAGCTAATGGACCTGCAGAGTCAGAAAACACACTTGGTGATTTATCCAACTCTTTTCTTCATCGAATAGCAGCCCGCCCAAAGATTTTTCCACATAATGACATGGTAAAATGGGTAATTGAAAGCATCAATATAACGGACAACACGCTCTTCATAGCTGACAGAAGAATGTTTGGATCGTTCAAGCCTGAAGACTTGAAGAAAATGTATCATTTACTAGAGCCTCAGAAGTACTACAATAAATCATTCCTTGAAGCTTTCTCGAAGGAAAATCAAATAGAGTCGGACCCCATCAAACAATGGAGGCACTTCCCTAACAAACACAAGAATGAATCATTTAGTATGTATTTTGTGGACTCCCTAGTGTACCCATATTGTTATGTTGTCGCAATGATGTGTAGACTATTTGGAAGCTCTAATTCTGCTAAGTTTTCCATTGAACTCTTTTGTGATGGATTGGGCTAATATCCTATCAGATAAACTGGCCATCCAAATACTTGATTATAGGAAAAATAGGTTTGTTACCACCCAAGTTGTTCCCCCATTTTTTATGAGTGCCTATATAGTCGATACCATTTGTTTCAATTCCGATTTTCCCATCATGGGATGGAAATGGACTATCCAAGACCCAACCCCTATCCATATTCATCATAAATACCTGTGGAAGACCCAATATAAGAAGCATTTCTACAAAATTTTCCATGGCTTCATCCTACCCATTCATCAAGCCATTTTTAATAGACCAGCTCCTTGGTTTTCCGAGGAGGATAGTATTGATTTAACTTCAATTGGTAGTTGGTTTGGGGAAGAGTTGTTCACATACATTAGGGTTTTTGGTAGCATCACTGACCTGCATGTACTTCCTCTATATGTCCCAAATAAACTATTGGCTAGGGAAATAGCCCGTCAGAGAGTTGAAAAAGGGCTTACGAAAAATCTCAAAGACGCCAAGAAACAGGTATGGCCTTCCTTTCCTGTTCACTGTGGCATCTATTCATTGTATGACTATAAACATGCCCAAATTGAAGCCGAGAAAATAAGGGGTTTGAACCTAGTTGTTATTACCAAAAGAGAGTATGACCCGAATAAAGTTTCTTATAATTTTACTACTCAGGTTAAGGTTAAACAATTCGCCCATGAGAAAGACGAATTCGATGACTTATTTAGATTAGTAGAGACGTTCTCACAAGTGAGCCACCTGGCAAAAATCAAGCTGGAACCAGAGAAAATGGATAATTCATCCAATATAGGGCGCAAAGGTTTCAGACAGTACCACTGGACTTATTAAATATTGCACCAGTCATCCAACAAATAGAGCAAAGCACAGAGCAGGACATAGAGAAAATTTTTGGTGCAGTCAAGACAAGCGAGAAGGCTAGTGAACAGTTGGACACAGATGTTCACATTGATCCGATATTTATGAAAGAATGGGAACAATTTGATCAACAGATTAAAGGTCAAAGTGATACCCAAAATGTTATCACACCAGAATCCCCCTTAAGGCAACAACCCTTGATTCATGATCCTGTGATTGAAAAACCATCTAGCATGGACTCAGCTCTAAAATAAATCAAGATAATCCCTGAGTATCCTTCATTAGATATTGCATTGAGCATAGAGGAAATTCCACCTTTGGATGTGTTTTATAGCCCTAAACACAGAGCTATAGTCAAAAGGCAAAGGAAAAAGAGAAAGATAGACCAAGCATTAGCAACAGTTCCTCAAAATGAATCCATGAATGTTATCTGGAGAGATTCAAAAGTTAATCCCTCTGAGGACTTGACCAAATTATCTTAGTTTGCAGGAGCATATACAACTGCCATGATTGATAAAGCAACTGAAGTTAATCAATTGGTCAAGGAAAAAGATCAAAAGATTAAACAACTTGAAGAACAGTTAAGGGTGGAAATACAGAGGATTGATCAGCAATCTATTGAAAGACAATAATAGCTATCTCAGGAGTTCGAACAGCTAAAACTGGCACATCATGAAGAGATGAAATCTAAAGACGAGCAAATAAAGCAGCTACAACTCTCAATGGAGCAGTTCAAGGACAATCCCAAAGTTGAAGAGTTTATAAAGGAAGCCTTACAAATCACTAATTTCTTATCTCAACAGCTAATCCAACTCTGCCAAAATATATCTCTCATTTATCCACTGTGTATCAAAACAAATGCACTGATAGATCAAGCAATCAAGTCCAGGTTGGAATTCGAGGATGCAGATGACAAAATCACAGGTTATATCTCTTAGCAAAACACAGAAAAGGGAAAAGCTGTTAAATTTCTGGGTATTGAAGAATCTCATAAGGAGATATTATTTTCAGAATGGGAATCACAGCTGATCAAAGCAGAAAGAGAAACTTCAAGGGCCAGGACAGTGATGAATAATATCATTGGGCTGATAAATTATAACTTACACAATGCCAATTTAATTTTTGAGTGTTCCCCAGAAAACCTTCCAAAAGAAAAAGTGTTAGAAAAACAATGGAAGCAAGATTTGAATACCAGAGAGGAGCAACTCAAAGAATTAAAAAGCCTCAATTGGGATACACATTGGTTCTATTTAGTCAAACCACACAACCAACAAATGAAAATCAAATGTCTTGCTGATGCAACCAATCGCATGATGCCAGAACTCTCAGATGCAGTGTACATAGGTCAGTTGCATGCTAGGATGAGTCATCCTCCAGAGATCCAAACTATGCTCGAGATTTGTCAATTGAAGCCACACGAGGAATGATAGATGTAATGCATCTTTTCAAGAAGCTATCACAATTCTATTTTTAGCATGAAATCTCATATATTGGGAAAGGTTGTTCCAACCACCCGAAGCACTTTTTAGGAACAGTTTGTTTTTATTTTTGCTATAAAGACCCTTTCATGTCATTTTAGAAAGGGTCCTAAAATTGTATTAAATTATATTTAAGAAGATAACATTTCTGCACTTCTTAATTTATTTTTGTAGAAGACAAGGATCAAGGTTCAAACTTGTTATAAAGGGGATTTCAAGACGACTTGCATTTCTGTTTCTTTTTGAAGTTTTCACAAATAAGAAGAGCGAACTAGACTGTTACTTCCGTAATACAATTCAAATACATATGGTACTATTATCAATGTCTTTTTGTTTCATGTTATGCAACTAAACAGTCTTTTGATTCGATATTGTTGTTATATGTGAATGTTCATACAATTTTGCATTATATCACTTTTGAGTAAGTTGGAATTGATATTCTTAAACACATATGCTGACAATTGATGTTATTATGATATGCGATATGTTTTATATCACTTTGTTTAAAGTGATCATCATTCATGATTAATTTTCTGTAGTCAAGTGATTGATCTTTATTAGCATTTGATTACCATAAATCATTATAAATCACATTGATATTGTATTATCCTGGTTATATATATAGATCTATTTGTTCATAAGTTTACAAATCAAACCATCTATCATCTTTTTATATATTTTAGACACCCATTCATCAAATCACACTTTATTGGGAAACTGGTCCCATACTATCCAGTCGGAGCCACCATACCAAACGGAAAAGGAGCTGCTTTAAGGTTCGGACCAGGTGGTTATCCCCCAATGTTGGTGCAACAATTTTAGAGGCCTCAACAAGATGATATGTTGCTGGTTGGAAATGACAAAGAAATTATTTAGGATTTGAAGACCCAATTTTCCTCCCAATTCGACATGAAAGATCTTGGTTTTGCAAACATTTTTTGGGCATGGAAATTAAAAGAGACCGGGAAAAGAGGAAGCTCTGGTTAAACCAAAGGAAGTATGTCGAGACAATACTGCAGAGGTTTAATATGCAGGATAGTAAACTGGTGAAGGTTCATATTCCTGTAGGTGTGAGGTTATCTGCTGAACAGTGTCCAGAAACAATAAGAGGAAGAGGAATGGTCCGTTCCCATATCAAGTCAGCCATAGCCTGATGTATGCAATGGTATGTACTAGACTAGACATTGCACATACAGTGGGAGTATTGAGCAGGTTTATGGTCAAAACAAGGAAGGAGCATTGACAACAGTGAAGCGGGTTTTCAAGTATTTGCATGGCACTAGTGATTATGGTGTGCTACCAAGGAAGACCAGGACGGTACGGTGTTGGATATTCGTGGCTTTGTTGATCAGCTGGGCTTGAGATCGGATCAGAGAAGATCTACAAGTAGGTACCGGTTTAACCCATTTGGAGGTGCATGCATTTGGATGAGTAAGAAACAATCTGTAGTGGCACCTATCAACTACAAGCCAGATAAAATGGTACCACTCATCAAAGAAAGGAAGCAGTTTGGTTGCAGAGATTGTTATCAAGTATGGGTTGTACAGAGCTATAAGGATAGACTGTGACAGCCAAAACACAATTTTCTTGGCAAAGAACCCTGCATATCATTCAAAGATAAAGCACATTGATGTTCAGTATCACTTTGTGAGGGATATGACAGAAGACAAAAAGGTGTTGCTAGTAAAGGTGGACACTTTGAAGAATATTGTAGATGCATTGAAAAAATCTATGAGTTCTGCGAAGTTCTCTTGGTGTAGAGAAACAATGGGCGTTGCAGGGCTGGATAAATGACTAAGATTTCTTGTGGCCCCCTGTGGAAAGAAAACAACAAGTGGGAGAATGTTGGGTTGTGTTATATTCTTTCCACGAATAGCCCACATAGTTAACCGAGGGGTTAGAGGGGGGACGAAGCCCTCCCTTCGTTGTGTCAATTGCATAGCGGGGGGGTCAAAGGGGTTTGAGGGGTGCAAGTAACCCCCCTTTATGGGGTCCGGGGTAGCACCCTAGAATTTTTTTTTTTTGGACCCTATATTAGGTTGGACGGACCTACCTATGGTTTTGTGCATGTTTTTCACACATGGTTTTGGATGCGATGGTTTTCGGTCCATGGTTTTGGACGCGATGGTTTTCGGTCCATAGTATTGGATGCTTCGGCATGTATAAATATGTATTGTAACATTGAAAGGAACATAATGAAAAATCAAGTTGTTACTGCTGGTTTTGGGATCCAGGGGAAAATCTCTCTGTATATGTGTTTTATGTGTTATGCTCTCGCATTGTTTATTTTCTGTGTTTCAGAATTCGTATGCAGGTAATTTCTGTATGGGGTTAAAACCTACATGTTGAAGCATCCATTTACCCCAATCCATTAACCTTGGATTAGAACATAATCGTAGTTCCCTTGACCGGATATACAAAATACCATGGACGTAAAACCATCATACCCAAAACCATGTGTGAAATCCATGCACAAAACCATAGGTAAGTCCACCCACCTAGTCATGGAAAGAATAAAGCACACACCCAACATCCTCCCACTTATTGTTTTCTTTCCACAAGGGGGCACATGAGAGCTTATTTATTGGTCCAACCCTGCAACGCCCATTTTTTCTACACCAAGAGAACTTCTCAGTGCTCATAGACTTTGCCAATGCATTTGCAACATTCTTCAAAGTGTCCACCTTTAGTAGCAACATCTTTTTTTTCCTCAACCATATCCCTCACAAAGTGATAGTGAACATCAATGTGTTTTGTCTTTGAATGATAAGCAGGGTTCTCTGCTAAGAAAATTTCACTTTATCTGTCATAGTCTATCCTTATAGCTCGTTGTACTAACCCCATACTTGAACACAATCTCTGCAACCAAACTGCTTCCTTGCTTGCATGAGTGGTTGTCATGTATTCTGCCTCTGTAGTTGAAAGTGCCACTACATACTGTCTCTTACTCATCCTACTGACTGAACCTCCAAATAGGTTAAAAACATACCCACTTGTAGATCTTCTTTGATCTAGATCTCCAACCCAGTTTGCATAAACAAAGCCATGGATGTCCAAAAATTTGTCCAATCCTGGTCTTCCTTAATAACACAAACCATAATCACTAGTGCTCCTTCCCTGGTTTTGACATAAACCTGCTCAATACTCCCATTGCATGTGCAATGTCTGGTCTAATACAAACCATTGGATACATTAGGCTACCGATTACACTTGCATATGGAACACGAGACATGTCATCTTCCTCTTATTGTGTCTTGGGACACTGTTCAGCAGATAACTTTACACCTACAAGAATAGGAACCTTCATTGGTTTAATTTCTTGCATATTAAACCTCTGCATTATTATTTCGACATACTTCCTATGGTTTAACCATAGCTTCCTCTTTACTCAATATTGTTTAATTTCCATGCACAAAATATAGTTTGCAGCACCAAGATCTTTCATGTCGAATTTGGAGGACAATTGGGTCTTCAAATCCTAGATAATTTCTTTGTCATTTCCAACCAGCAACATATCATCCACATACAAGAACATATAAATAACACGGTCACCAACTAATTTAAAATACACACAGTGATATTCTTTGCTTCTGGTGAAGCCAAGTCCCCGTATAAATATACCAAATTTATGATACCACATCCTTTGTGACTTTTTTAACCTATCAAAGACTTTTTTAACTTGCATACCAGTTCTTTATTACCTTCACTGCAAATCCTTCAGCTTGCTTCATGTAAATCTCTTCTTCCATATCCCTGTGAAGAAATGTTGTCTTCACATCCATCTGTTATTCCTCAAAGTCAAAAGCAACAACGACATATAAAAGTAATCTAATAGAAGCTACTTTCACAATAGGAGAAAAATTATCACGAAAATCAATTCACGACACCTGGGAATAACCTTTTGCTACCAATCGAGCTTTGTATTTCTCCATCTTGCCTTTTGCATTCATATTCTTCTTAAACACCCATTTGCTGCCAATGGGTTTCCTTCCAACCGACAACTCCAGCAGATCCCAAGCCTCATTTTTTTCGCAAATATGCTATTTCATCAACCATGGCCTCTTTCCATAGTTTTCCATCTTGTGAATCTATTGCTTCCCTGGCAGTTTTGGGATCATCATCAGTAATAGATAAAGAAAAAATTGAACATGAAGCAACTGTGCTATACCTTTCTGGCTGCCTTCTTTCTCGAACTGATCTTCTCACAGCAGGAGTTTGTGGCTCTTCATCTTCTGATTCCTCTTCTATTGTAGAGTTTGATTCCTCCTCCTTTAGCTAAAACTCTATCTTCTCAAGTTCATTTGGTAGGACTTCATGCTTAATAACATATTTCACCTCTCTGAACTCCACATCGCGGCTATACACAACCTTCCTTATTTCTCGGTTCCACAGCTTATAGCCTTTTAAACCATCCTTATACCCAATAAATATTCACCTTTCAGATTTACTATCCAACTTGGTTCTTTTCTCCTTTAGAACATGAACATATCCATCACATCCAAATACCATCATATGTGAAAGATAGAGTTTCTTACCAGTCCATACCTCTTATGAAGTCTTATCCTCTAATGTTGATGAAGGTGATATGTTGACTAGGTAACATGCAGTCTCCATCATCTCCGCCTAGAATTTTATTGTCCTAACCCGACACCAATGAGCATGCTTCTTTCCCTTTCCATCAACATCTTGTTCATTCTTTCTACAAATCCATTTTGTTGAGGTGTATATGGAGTAGTCTTCTATCATGCTATACCACACTTCTTACAAAACTCTTCAAATTCTTTCTTGCAAAACTCTCCACTGTTATCTATCATCAACACCTTTATCTTCTTCTCTGTTTGGTTTTCCACTGAAGCCTTAAATTCATTAAACCTATCAAAGACTTCAGATTTATTCCTGAGGAAATATATCCATGTATTCCTTAAGAAGTCATCTATAAATAATACATAGTACACAGACTTACCTAGTGATGGAACCGACACAGGTCCAAACACATCACTATGCACAAGCTCCAACATTTGTTTCACCCTCTTAGCACTAGAGGGGAAACTCACCCAATTTTGCTTCCCATATACACAATTTTCGCAGAAACCAAAATCCAGAGATAAATTAGACATACATTCTACCATACCATTACCATGAAGTATTCGAAGGCCCTTCTCTCCAATATGTCCAAGCCTTTGATGCCATAGCATGGTCTTTTCTCCAGATACCACTAGATTTTTTGCTCCACTTTTAGGAACCACAAAAATTTTGCACCCATCAATAATAGTGCTACCTTGAAGCTTGTACAAAGTTCCAACCCGAACTCCCCGCATCAATATCAGTGCTCCCCGAACCATCTTGTAGTTATATTTCTCAAACATTGTTTTTACACTTGCATCATCCAACTTGCTTACAGAAATCAAATTTATGGCCAATGCAGGAATATGTGGTACACCCAGAAGTGTTCTAATCTTTCCACCTTGCACCTTAAACTTTACTTTTCCGCGACCGACGATTCTAGCCTTCCTGTCATCCCCTAGTAAGACATCACCACCATCATATTTATCATACTCGCAGAACCACTCCCTGTGGGGAGTAAAGTGAAAGGATGCACGTCAATCAACCATACCTCATGATCTACATGTGTACTTGAAGAAGAAGCCAAGTACACATCCCCACCTTCATCTGAGATGGTTTTCACCTCTGCAAAAGGAGCATCATCAGATCCCTTTCCCTTCTCAGGAGCTTTAGATCTACAATCCTTTTTGAAGTGCCCTTCCTTTCCGCATTTCTAGCACACCTTTACAAGTTTTCCTAAATATTTAGATCTCCCACTCAAGGATTTATTTTTGTTTATGTTCTGGGACCATCCTCGTACAGAAAAGGCATCACCATTCTGGGCCTCTGTATTTTTTTGTCTCATCTCCTCCGATAATAAGGATGAGACTATTTCATCAAATTGCAAGGCAATCACATTTCTACCTATTGCAACAATCGGAATATCCCACGAATCTGGTAGAGAACACAACAAACTGATGCACTTATCTTCATCTAAATGTTTTATATCAACAGATAACAACTGGCTTACCACAGTATTAAAGGCATTTAGATGCTTTGTCATCGAGTCTCCATCCTTCATCCTCAAGCTATATAACTTTTTTCGTAGGAAAAATTTATTCACTAGAGACTTAGATTGGTACAAAGTCCCTAACTTGTCCCACAAATCCTTCATCGAAGCTTCCCCTGATAAATTCAACAATACTGAATCTAAGATACATAACCGTATTGTGCTCTTTACCTTCTGATCCAACTTCACCCGGTTTTTAGCTGACATTTCTGTTGTTTTAGTACCCGTATCTACCGCGATCCATTGCTATTTATCCACTAATAGATCCTCCATCTTGATTTTCCACAACTCAAAACTCTGAACATTAAATTTCTCGATCTCTATCTTTCCACTGCTCACCATCTTCTTTCACCACAAGAATTGATCCCGCAGATTTCCCACTGAACAGGGTCTACCAGAGGCCCGAGCAAAACCCCTCAGCAGCAAAGGCGTCCCCTTGAAGCCAAAACAACTTTGATACTAAATGTAGGTTTTAACCTCGTACAAAAATTACTTGCATACGAATTCTAAAAAACACCAGAAAATAAAAAAGTGTGAGAGAATAACACATAAGACATATATACAAAGAGATTCCCCCTTGGATCCCAAAATTGGGACTACTAGATTGATTTTTCATTGTATTCCTTTCAATGTTATAATACATATATTGAAACATCCATAAACCCTAATCCATTAACCCTGGATTAGAACATAATCGTAGTTCCCTTGACCAAATCAACAAAAAACCATCACGCCCAAAACTATATGTAAAATCCATGCACAAAACCATAGGTAGATCCGCCCACCTAGTCGTGGAAAGAATATAACACACACCCAACATGGAAGATATTCTTCCCACTTCTTTGATTGGTGCATTACATATATCCTCAACATGTCTTCGAGGATTCTATTTTTCCTCTCTATTTATTCATATGTTTGTGGATGATAGGTTGTACTGAAGGTCAATTATGTCCCCAAGCCTACAAATAGTTCCTTCCAAAATCTTGAAGTGAACTTGGCAACTCTAACTGAAATTATTTTCTTGGGAACTCCATGCAGTCTCACAATTTTCTTTATGAAAACTTGAGCCACCTCACTAGACGAATAAGTAGATTTAAGAGCTACGGAATGGACTACTTTGCTCAACTTGTTGACCACTACCATGAATGCATCATGTTGTTTTGGAATCTTTGGCAACCCTATAATAAAATCTATAGAAATCACCTCCCACTTCCATTCAGGAATAGGAATGGGTTGTAACAATCTACTAGGTACTTGCACTTAACTTTTACTTCTTGCCATTCTATGCACTTGGAGATAAAATTAACCACCTATTTTTTCAAAATTTTCCATCAATAAAATGTCTTGATGGCTATTAACGTCTTTTGGTAGCCTGGGTGGCCAGAATACTGCTTGGCATGGAACTCCTTTAATATGAGTTTCTTCAAGTTGTTTTTATTGGGTGCATAAATTTTTCTTTTTAACTTAATCAGGCCTTTTTCTATAAGACAATAGCCCTTATTTTCATTGAGTTGGAAGCTTTGTTGTAGCTTCTCTTTTAATTGTTGATACCTTTCATCTTGTTTCCCAACATTTTTTTTATATGTTTTTCAAGATTAGTTCCATAGGAACTTATGGTTTTTAAATGATTTAATTGCAGCCTGTTGTTGATTGCATTGATGACTATGTTCTCTTTGCCTTTTATATACTTGATTTCAAAATCAAACTTGTTGAGCGTGACCAACCATTTGGCTTGCCTTGCATTGAACTTGGGTTGTTCAAATAAATACTTCGTCCCTCCATCATCAATCATTAGGGTAATTTCTCTTCCTAGAAGGTAGTGTCTCCACATCTTCAATGCCTGAATGATGACAGCCAATTCTAAGTCACGAGTCACATAATTTTGCTCATGTTCATTTATCTTTTGGGACTCATAGCACACTACTTGTCCTTCCTGCATCAATACTCCACCAATTCCCTCTTTGCAGGCATCCTTGCACACAATGAAATCATTTTCAGGATTTGATATCCTTGATACTGGTGCATTGGTCAGCAATTGCTTCAACTGATCAAAGCTTTCGACACAATCAATTGTCCATTCAAATCTCTTCCCTTTCTTTTACAAAACAGTAATTCGAGCACTGATCTTGGAGAAATTCTTAATAAATCTCATGTAATATCCTTCTAGTCCCATGAAGGACCTAACTTTAGCCACATTTCTAGGTGTTGCCCATTCCATGATAGCCTTAACCTTTTCTGGGTCAACTGTTACTCCCTCCCTTGAGACAAGGCGTCCCAAGTAACAAATCTGTGATTGGAAGAAATTATATTTACTAAGCTTTGCATAAAGCTTATTATCTCTTAGAAATTGTAGTAATGTGACGAAATGTTCTTCATACTCCTCCTTAGTCTTTGAATAGACCAAAATGCCACCCACGAAGACTATGACAAACTTATCCAAATAAGGGCACAATACATTGTTCATAAGGTGCATAAAGGTCGCGGGTGCATTGGTAAGTCAAAGGGCACTACCACGAATTCATAATGCCCATACCTCGTTTTGAAGGTTTTTTTATGGATGTCATCATACTTTATATGCACTTGATGATTGCCTGACCTCAAATAAATCTTGGAGAAGACTATTGATCCTCTTAGTTGGTCAAATAAATCATCAATCAGTGGCAATGGATACTTGTTCGTGATGGTCACCTTATTCAATTTATGGTAATCAACGCACAAGCTGAGCGTGCCATCCTTCTTATTTACAAACATAATTGGTTCTCCCCATGGAGATACACTTGGTCTTATATAGCCCTTATCCAACATCTCCTTGAGCTATAACTTTAGCTCAACCAATTCTCGAGTGTTCATTCTATACGATGAATTGGATGTTGGAGTTGCTCCCGGTATTAATTCAATAGAGAAATCCACCTCTCTATGAGGAGGTAAACCAGGGATTTCTTCATGGAAGACGTATTAGAACTACTTCAGGACGAGATATCTAGTTAGGATGTCGTTTTCATTACTCTCAATGCTCTTGTTGGATTCAATGCTACTAGTAATTTTCACAGCAAATAGGATGCATCCCTTCCTTCTGTTTCTCTTGGCTTACATTTCTGAAATTAATATCATCAATATGGGTTTCAACTTTCCACGTAATACTCTAGGCTCCCAACAACAACACATTGAGGTTTTCCACTGTTGGCATCCCATTTAATTCGACTGGGAAAACCTTCATCCAATCTTCAATTCTTATTTTCATCCCCGTGGCTACTTGAACTAGCTGAAACTCATTGTGTGTTTCCTTCATTAATGTGTGTTCCTCAACTTTAGTGGGACTAATGTAACTAGAATTCAAACCAGGGTCAATAAATCGAAATGCTTTGGTCATGGAACATACCTTCCGTTTCTATAATTGTTGCTTGAGGATATGCTTGGAAATTATCCACTGATGTGTAAATTCTAGGTATACTTTGAGCTACATCCTTGACTGTCTCTGCCTCTTGTACATTGTACAATCTCGAACTAGTGTGCTTTTGCTATGGACAATCCTTCCTCATGTGATTTCCTTCACTAGTCCAACATTTGTATGGACCCTTCACATAACCCTTGACTTCTTCAGTGGAACGACCTTTACTAACAACATTAGACCTCTGTTGATTTTCTTTGTTAACAGGTGTCACACTTTCTCCTTTAGATATGTGTTTCCCTTTTCCTTTAAATATGGCATTGCATTTGGATTTCCATTCTGATTTATACTCAAGCCTATGCCTAGACTACTCATAGAAATGCTTCATTTTTCGAATTGCATCCTCTAATGTCTTGGGCTCATCGAACTCAATTTCTTCATTGAAGGATTGTAGCATTCCATTGGCATATCTTTGAATATTCACCTTTTCTTCCTTAAGGTAAGGAACATGCCTTACTAGCTCTAAGAATTTGGTGGTGTACTCTCTGTCAATTGACCCAACCCAACTTCATAGAATTCCTTGGCCTTATTGTCATAGTATCTCTCGAATAGATATTTATTCCAGAAATACACCTCGAACTCCTTCCATAGAAATTCTTCTTCTCTTATTCCCTTTACATTTTTCATATCTTCCCACCATATATCAACCTTGCCTCTTATACTGAAAGTAGTTACCTTTGCCTTCATGTTCTCAGAATAGTTGTGGATTATGAAGAATTTCTTCATTCCAAGCAACCAGACTTCTGCATCTTCATATTTCTTCATTTATCCATCAAATGTGTGTGGTTTGGCCTTCTTAAATTCCTTTGGCATATAGTCCCTTTCTCTCTTTTTTCTGATGATGATGAAGATGTTGATGATGCCTCTTAGCAGTAGAAATAGAATGTCTACCAGAATGATTCCCATAAATGTTAGTTATTCTCTCTAGGGTACTCAATGCATGGTGCATTCCCTCTCACAGTGTCTTCACTTTCCCATATGTTCCTCTTCCTGAACCTACTACCATATTCCCCTTTTTTTATCTCTTATGGTTCCAAAGGGCTCTGCGTGTCCCTATGACTAGCCCCCAGCTCATACTGCCTTTGTCTTTGTAAGTTAGAAAGGATTGTAGTTTGATTGCATTTACCTCAACTTACCTTTGTTGAGCCCTTACCAACCTTTCATTATTTTCCTTACAACTCAACTCCTAATGTCAAACCTTAGGCTCCTCAAGGTATCCATCTATTCAGGAGAGTTTTATTCTCCCTTCTTCCCCATTGAATCTTCTTCAACTGTCCTTGCTTCTTCACATCCATGTTGTGATTGGTCAGATATCTATTTCACCATTCTTGTCCTTATATCTTTAATCCTTAGTGTCTTCTTGTCTTATGTGTTGTTACACACACGTCACTATTATATTTAAGAAAAATTTAATACATAATAGATGTCACCACCTTGGCTTGTTGATGGGAACACGATTATGCAAGGTTGTTGAAAAATACATTGCAATTTAACACATCAATAATGATAAAATCATATCAATTATTAGTACGATGCTACATGATTAAATCATAAGGTAAGCATACCAACCATACATGCAATAGATCAATCACAAACCGAATTCTAATACCTAAAAATTTTCTTTATCCATTTCTAAAATCCAATATGAGGCCCATTTGCTCTTATAACTCTTGTAACAGAGTACCAACTTATTCCCAATGTCTTAGAAGTAACCTTATCGTGATTTTTCCCATGATAGAGCCCATCTATTCCAAGCGTTGAACCTAGATGCTCTGATACCACTTTGTAACATCACCCTCTCCTAATACCTACCTTAAGAAAGGCTAGAAGGAGGTGGTAACTATGTTGACCCAATCTCCATGGTATGGTTATGGAAATGGGATCCAAATTTTTTGACCTTTTTCAACTTCTCTAAAACCTAACATGGATACCATCATTGTGTTCATCTCAGTGAGATCTTTCCAACGATATAAAATACGCCTCAATTTGACTCTTGAATTAGAATATATGATAATTTAAATATAGGCAAAATTATAATCTTTCCATGTCATCACTAATTTCCATGTGACAACCAAATAATTCCTCGTGTGGTGCCTGACGTGCCTGCTCCACCACCATAGACATACTCACATGGGAAGGCACAACCTTCGATAAATCAAAGGTTAGCCTATTCCAAAACGCAACATATTAAACTTAACAATGGGTCTCGACTCTCGACCATCGACCTAGAGGTCGGCTCGACCTCCCTTGGGGACTGCTCTCCTTTAGCCTTGATGAGTTGACCTTGACCTAGATGATTGGGGCATCTGGCCCAACCTAGCTCGACTCCTGACATGGAGGGTCCTGCCGAAGGCTTATGCCTACACACTTTAGATCGACCACAACTTCACTTGGGGTTCGATCCTTCCCTCGACCTCTCGACCCTTGACTTGGTAGGCTCTACAGGGGACCTCACGTCGATTTTCGAGCCTTCAACACTTAGAAATTTTCACAAGTTTCTTCCTGATTTACACAGACACTACAACATGCGACTGTTAATTTTTCAGATTGTTCTATGTTGTATCAATTACTTTAGACCAATTCAATACTTCAATTAGAAACCTTTCCAAATACAATTAATCTTTCCATTCATCAACAGTAATTGAAGATAGAACAATAAATGCAATGACAAAGGAGACAATCAACGGATCAACAAGAGACACCAAATTTGGTCAAAGACGAGGGAAAAACCCCACTAGGGGGAAAACCCTTTGAAAAATATTCTTCAATTAGATTGTCATAAAATGTTCCATAGAGAGTAAAATGAGCCCAATACAATATCAACCAACAAAACAACCCAACAATATTAAGAAATATGTTTCCAACATCAAAATATATCAAAGATAAATTTTCCCATCTGCGGTCAACTTCATTCCTCGGTCAAATCTGAGACAAACTTTCTAGTCGCATGGATGAGGAGTTGTGCATGCGGCTGAAGGATTCCAGTGACTCCTTGAGCTTCTGATTCCTATGGTTGTGGTCAAATTTTCCTTGTGGCAAGCCAGTGAGTGTAACCCAAAACCCTAAAATAGATGCGAGCCTCGAATCCTGTAATTTTGGACCTTTGAGAACCTTTGTTGTCTTCTTTGCCTCAGACCTGTGTGAACCTTTGTTGTCATCTCTACCTCAGACCTATGTGAGCCAATCAATGAAGAAGAGAAGAAAAATATGCTTTGTGAGGATGTCCAAATGAGCTTAAGGTCACTTGTATTTATAGGCTTCCAAGGGTGTCCAATTTTCTTTAAGGTCGACCTTGTTCAAATGTGCATATGTGGGATTTCTTTCATAAGTACACTTTCCCTTATCTGATTTGAGTGATCATTAGGTCAATTTTAGTCCTCTCAAAAAGAGGAATTCAATGAAATCTTCATCTCCATCAAATGAGCTATCTAAATTGGAATTTGACCAAAGTTGCATAATTTAACAATGACTACCCACTAGAAGACACTGGAATTTAGTGACAAGCCTTAAAAAATAATATGAACAAGAGATTACACTTTGTAAATATGCATTCGAATGTGTTTTTTCCAAAACACAAGGAACTTGAGCAGCGCCCTCACATAGCAGAAAACACCTTTCCTTAAATCACAACACACATACACCGAGTAGAAAACAATAAACAACTAACAACTCATATTTGTCAGATTAATGAAAGAAACACAACATTTCATGCTTACACAATGTTTACTGAAATTTATCCAATCCTTAACCATGCATACAAGAAATCCAATGTCCATTAACACATAATAAATCACATTCTTCATTAATAGTGTAAGCATGTAACTAGTAAGAAGACCTATGCATAATATTCAAATATGAGAAGTATAAGTGAATACTTATCCTGTACAACCAAATATATAGGCAACTGAGATCGGGAATTCAGATATCCACCCAACCAGAGACAACCTACAACCACTATTACTTGAAGTTATCACCCCTGAGCTAGATTCCAATGCTTGAGGTGGAGTGCTTCTAAGGGAAACTTCAACCAAAACAAAAGATAAAACATGATGTATCAAGGGAACTTTGCCTTTATCCACCAACTACACAAGCTTCCAACAGTTGAAATAGGATGTCTCAAGGTCGTTCTTCCTTCATCCACCAACTACATAAACTTCCACTCAGTCCTCTCAGCCTTTCATACATTATGAAAATCCATGTCAACATATCAAAGTACAGAGAGTTAAACTTACTTTCAGGTTAAGAGAGTCCACATAAAGGGATGTTTATCAATGGATAATCTATTGATGGGTAAGCAATCACTCTTTCAGGTGGTTCAAAATTGAGTTAGGCACCAGAGATTTTAGCCCCAAGGAAACTCCTTGTTGTTCATAAACCCTTACAAGCACTCGAGTGATTCTTCTCAAACCAATAGTTTCATCAATCTACAAGCTTCCAACGGGTTCTTCAACCTTACTAGAAATCCATTTTTCTCTATAATGCTTTTACCCAACAAGCCTCTCTGAGGGTTCTTCAACTAGTTTACCACTCTCCAGAGCTTAACAACCGTAACTACTCTATGTTGTTGTTTTCTTTGTGTTATCACCTTCGACCTTGCAGCATTTTTTCACAGTGTTCTCCCCCATTTCTATTCCTTTGCACATATTTGAGAGAATTAGAGAGTGTGTGCATACCTTTCCTAGAAAAATGAGAGCGTTCTCCCCTTCTTTATTGACTTGTTTCATGCCTTCCAATAGACTAACTATCTGTCTTTTCCCAAGACTCCAAGAAATCAACCACTGGAAAACACAACCCATGCCTTTATTTAATTTTTTTTCCTTTTTCTTGCTTATTTTTGGAGCTAAAGGACACCTAGGTGAATCCTATTCCTTTCAGTTATTGAAAATTCAACCCATTTAAGACCATTTCAACTAAATAGGATGGACATTTAAAACAACCATGCCCTCAAGTAATCTCCTTTCTCAAGTAGTGGAATCCATGTCCTCCTCTAGACCTTTTAAATAATTACAATTATTTACAAGAGAGAAATATTAACCAAGGGATATCACAATCCCCACACCAATGAGAGAGTTATCAACTAGGGGATGTCACACAAATCCACTCTCCCTACTTCCAAGGAAGTTAGTAGTTCAATTATAGAGAAAACCAAAAGGCCCGTTGTTGCTCAACGAACAAGTCAACAAATATTGGCCCAATTCCTTTAGGTTGTCATGAAAATACTCCCTCCAGAAGTGGCTGCTAACAAGCCTAGACTATTGACACTTTAAAACCAAAATTCGATGACTTCGGCGCAACAAAAGCTAGATGTCACGCCATTGTTTTGTAGAGTTTCCTCTTGGATATAATTCAAACCTCACTAAAATCCACCACAAAAATTCCACCAATGTCAGGGAGAACCACCAAACCCAATGTAAATAAACACCCTCCATAGAGCTATGGCCAGGACAAACAAATGTATGCAGGTTGTCCATCACAAGGTTGAAGTTAATTCTGCATGCATAGCATGGGATGGGTAAGCCACGCCACCCCCCTATTAATGTCGTGGGAGGCAGCAGGGTGGTGGGAACCCTCCCCAACATCCCTTTCTATGTAGCACATCACCCTAATCAGGGGATAATGCTTCTAATTAAAGGTAACCAAATACATATATTCATTTTTATTTTTTTTATTATAGTCGACAATGTTTTTTTATTTAAAGAATGTTTTTATTTTAAAAGGGACACATGTCAACTTGAGGTTGAGCACAAAATGAATTACAAATCTCCCTCATATTAGGCTATAGAATGCGCCTCTCGACATAATAATGTTTATTTCTTATCGAAATTCTTATAGTTCAAAAAATAAATGTAGGTTTATACATCATGTGTAGTTGGAAATTAGAATGAAAGCCTAGGTTAAAGAAAGTTTGCTCCATGTGATGTAGCCCGTTGGGGGTTGTTTCATTAAACACTTCGAAAAATAAGAGAAAAATTTATGCCAATTATTTTTCTTACTTTCAATGTTAAATGAAGATCACCAACCAATAACATCTTTTAAGCTCATTTTCCATTATATAATTTTCAAATAGAATGGACTTTTCATTGTGTAAGATTCATTGTCTTTAAATTTTTGAAATTTGAACTCGAAACTCACATTCAATAATGATGTTTGATTAATCAAGTCTAAATGGCTTTAATCATAAAAATTTGAAACAATATTGTATAAAGTGTTTCTATTTTATACATAAATTTGAACACTGTAGATTGGAAAGTGAAGTGCAAGACTATCCAATGTAATTTTCAACATATCAATCAAACATGTATTTTATAAAAGACTTGTGTAAATGATGCCACAAGAATTGTTAGTTAGAAGTGCATTTATAACACAAAAATCAACCGATTGGAGGGTTATATTTATACTAATATTATTTAGCTAAACTTTAATGTTGTCTCCCTTTCCCTGTAATGAAACCCCTTTTAACTAGAAAGAGAATGAAATTCCATATAAACTCTACTTTATGATCCAACTACTTTTCATAATGAATTACGATCATGAAGTGTTTATTCTAACAAAGTCACCTAAGGCTTTCACTTGGCCTCATTTGCATAGAGTATTGCATTAGGACAATGACTAAATTTAACACTACCTCCCATTAATTATGCACCGATGTTATTGCTTTAATATGACCACATATTTAAAGACAATGGTCCATAGTGTTATCATGAAAAAAAACCTTGTTAAGTTTGAACATGATTCTATATTAATATACATGATTTGCATCAATGATGCTACAAAGTTCTAGCTCATAATTGATACCTCAAGTTGCATTTATAATTCCACAACAAACCATTTGGAAAGTTATTTTCATGATGAGATTATCAAGCTTAACTTTACCCTATTTTTATAGTTTTTTAGTGATAAAACTTTATTTTGATTATAGAGGGTGCAAGACTCCTTACAAGATATGATTTATAATCAAATTACTTTGACTAAATGTTGTGACTATAGGGTATCTATTCTATTAAACTTTCCTAAGTTTCCCACTTGGATCTATGATCATGAAAGGTTGCATTACTAATGGGATTACCTTTCACAATGTCTCTAGGTTATCGTGGAGCCAATGTTCTCGCCTTAACGTGATCGGATATTCAAAGGACTTTGGTCAATCGTGTTATTATGTGAAGAATTATTATTGAATTTTGAACTCAGGTCATCTATTAAGGTCTCGTCCTAGATCCCCTAGTTAGTGGAATGTGTTGTTACTTAATGTATTATGGGCCATATTTATAAAATGAAGTCCCCATGAGGTAGTAGAGTGTGAAATTACTAAATGCAAGTTGCATCATTAAAGAAGATCCACTAGTTAATATTTGAGGCCTCATTAATAGAGGCCCTATATATTGTTGGGGTTTTGGTTAATTAGAAACTATATATTTAGTAGAAGGTATGTAGTGGATTTTCTAGTGAATTTAGGACCAGTAGATGGTTGGGGTTTTGGTCAATTAGAAACTGTATATGTAGTAGAAGATATGTAGTCAATTGTGAAGTGAATATTATTATGTTCTACTCATATTGGAGGTTGCCCCTTCAAAAAGGCAAGTGAACATTGCATCTAAAGGTTTGGTTATTGATGTTATTTCTCTCTATTTATTTTCTTTTCATATATATATCCCTTTGTTTCTTCTATTTATTTTCTTTCCATTACTACATTTTTTTTTTTATTTTTTTTTCAACTATTAAGGAACACCACAACTACTATTAGAGCACTCTTTGTGCAAATATACTCCAATTTTAAAATTTATTTTTAGGCTAGAGATATGTTCCAACATCTTTATTAACACAAATATTTTCCGCTCAACAAGTAAACATGTCATTGGACAAGAATACATGCAAAAAATACAGGAGACATCACTTGATTGGACACCCTTGTAACCTTTGTTTGCCACCCTTTGAGTAGTACCACATCAAAGAGCACTAGAATACAGAATTGTCTTCCATGTGACGTTGGGTATATCAAAATTCCCCTATGTGTTCTTGAAACCAACCTTACATATCTTTTTAATCATCATATTGTTATAGTTCATTGCGAACAACAATTGAGAAGATCACTCTTATATACTAGGGAATTGAGTAGTACAACTAAGCATATGGCCTATCCTCCCTAGTTGGTGTCATGAAATATTTGGCTAAGTACTATTGTTGTAACCCTATGGTACATAACATAGTATAGCAATTGACACTCCTTTATCTTTAGTGCCTTACAACTTTAGACTCTTCGTGAACCTTAGCTTCCAAAACACATTCAACATAATTCCTACATAATTTAAATATCATGAATTTGGGAATTTCATCAATACAACAATACTCAACAAGGAGCGATACTCCCATTGGATTAAATTTTGGAACCAACCAACAACATTGTGAGACATAGCTTCAACGAATCCTTGCACAATGTTGATTGTTATGTTATCACTCCAATAAACATTTTTTGTGTCGACCTGCCCAAACCATTACTTGTCATACCTCTTATGATTATGTTGGGCTAGCTCTTGGATAATGTTTTTAGTGGACCTAGTGGTGTCGTGACAAACACCCCCAACATTTCAGTTATGAAGTATAAAAAAAATGTTAAGTGTTTTGTCCAATCAATTCAAAAAAATTGAAACTTGTATGTCTTCCCTCGTTGCATAAATCAACCTTTGTTTTGATCAAATTGTGAAACTAAAAGTAAGCCTGAGGAGGGTGGAATTGTATTTGGTGAACACTCCCATCAGGGTAAGCACATGGAGGATGAAAATGATCCCACTCATCACCTTTCATTTTCTAATTGTTCCCACAATCTGATGCCTTGCATCCCTAAAGTTTATTTGAATCAGTTTGATGGGTTGGCCCTTTTGAAAAATGTAACTAGGTTCAGTCTTCATAATTATTATTGTATCATTATGTATTTTATGAAAAATAAAAATAAAAAGATTATTATTACTATTATTTTCTAGTCAAAGCATGTTCTTCATGCTTCTAGGTTTTATTTAAGTCAAAAGAAAATATGTAATGAGTCAAAGTCCCATTTGGACTATTTTGTAAAGGAAAGAAAATTTTATTTTGTGTCAAAAAGAGTCTTTTTGTCCCCACAATACCAAGTTGGCCTTGCCTAGACAAGTCGACCCTGGAAGGGACCTATTCGACCTCCTGGATATGTATATATATAATGCAACCTGACCTCATTTGATTTTTGTGCCAAGAAGAAAGAGAAAGCTAGCGAGAAAGTTAAGGAAGAAGAGAAAAAGTCAAGGGAGAGAGAGTGAAGGTATAAGGAGAGATAATTATGTCACACGAGCGAGATTTATTCCCTAATGTTTGTCACTCGTACGGGATTTCAGAGTGTTCCAGGGGCTGAAAAATTCATATCAGTTACAGGGGCCAAAAATTAGGGTTTGACAAGTTTTGAAGAACTTTGACCATCATTGACTTGGTTGGATTTGACTTGGTTGAGGAAGGTTGGAAGGAGGGATAACTTGGGTCTTGTGGGAGGTCTTGGTCTTATATTTCTCACTTTGATATAATTCTATAAGAAGAGAAGTTGGTTGGGTTTTCCCCCTTGTGGGGTTTTTTCCTGGCTTGGAGCCTAGAGTCTCGTGCTCGTTGACTATTGTGATCTTCTTGTTTTATGTTTTGATAATTGTTTGATGAAGAGAACATAATAAAAGCAATAAGAAGCCAACATATATTCACAAGCAATTATCAAGTAAGAGAAAACCCTACCTTGGTAGCCTATTGGTTTCTCAACATGGTATTAAAGCTAAGGCGAACAATATGCAGCTTGAAGATCACCTTTGTTGGCATAAGTTGAAGGAATCTCCACAATAATCATCTCGCTGCAAAAGAAGACACTACTTGTAGTAGCTATATTGAAGGAGGCGCAAGGATCTTCATCATTAGCAGTCATCATTTTGAAGAAGACTATCATCATAATAATCTCTCTCTTTTGACTCTATTGGAAATTTCTTGATCATCACTCATATTTGGAGACATCTCTATAGAATACATCACTCAAGAAGCATCTAGATTCATAGGAACATCATCTACATTCTTGGTAGTATTATCATCCATCATTGGAGCAACTTGAAGATATTATTTCTCCAACAATCCTAGAGGACCTATTTTAAGACTCTTGGTAACATCAAGATATTTGAAGGCATCATCTTGGACAAGTACCTTATTACAGTCCATGTCTCAAACTTCAAATTAAATGGCATATTTTTGTAAGGAAGGAAACAAACTAGATGGGTCATTGAACTTCAAAGCTTGGAAGAAGAGAACTGATCTGGTTCTCATAGAAAATGAAGTCATGGATCACGTTCTAGGCAAGGCTTAAAAATTAGATAAGGAAAAGACTCAAGAATTGGCCAAGTACAATAAAGGAGAAGTTAGGACTCAAATAATTCTCATTGAGTCCATTAAGGATCACCTTATTCCCTTTGTTGCAAATCTGGGCACATCAAAAGAAGTGTATGATAAATTAGTAATATTATATGTTGTCAATACTAAATGTCATAAAATATCTTTGAGGAATCAACTTTACTAAGAAAGTTTGTCAAAAGATGAAGACTTGGCCTCATACCTTGTGAAAATATCAAAATTGAAAGATCAGCTACAAGGGCTTGGAGAAGTCATATCCGATTCTAAATTAACTACTTGTGTACTCAGTGCTCTACCTTCAGATTGGAGCAATTTTGTTACCAGCATGATCTATTCAAGGAAAGATACTCCATCTTTCGATGAACTATGGCCTTTATGCATTCTAAAAGAAACAAGATTGAAAGCAAATTATAACATTGAACCCAACAATGAACAATATCAATATTTTTCTACTAGGTCAAAGAAGAAGTTTGGAAAATTTGGAAGGTTTGAACCTCATCAAAATACAACAATAAGAACAATTAATCAACCATGTGGAGATCGAGACATGTACAAAGTACAATGCTTTGGGTGCAATGAATATGGACACTTTACAAGGGAGTGTCCCAAGGATCCTAATAACAAGAAGAAGAACAAGAGGAAAGAAGTGGAGCTTACATTGCAAAAGAAAATGAGGAACCTGAGAAGAAACCAAAGATTGAAGATCATAAGGACCTCTAATATCAAAGAAGTATACTTTTACCAATATAGAGCAATGAAAGAGTTAGTTGTATAAAAAAAAGATTGGAAGTAATCATCTAATCCTCTAGTAAATAAAGGATAGAAGGATTTGCACCATCAAGTACCTTATAGTTCATGCAACAAATACATGTGCATCATGTTAATCTAGAAGTAGTTATTTAGCATGCAAGGACTATAGGGATTTACTATAGAAGCATAACCATTAGCAAAGTCAAATGGAAAAAGTATGTTCCAATAGAAGATATTAGAAGCAACATTGAAGGAAATATAACAATTTGAAGGTATGAAGATAATTTAGGAACAACATGAAAGCATAAATGAAGCATTTCTTAAGAAAGGAATTTCATCACTCATGAAAAAACAGTTTGTTGGTATTATGAATAATGTTTTGTCCTTGATGGAAACCTACTTAATAAATATATCGACATGATGGTAGTAGGATGAGTATTCAATTCAGTACATACGTGATAGAAATATTGGACAAAGGAATATTAGTTCAGAGACAGAGGAATGATAAATATGAAGTTTGAGGAAGTATATGCGGGTTTTGTGAATCAAAACCATGTACATAGGCAGGTATGGTGAAGAAAAGTCGCGTACAGTTTTTGCATCATGGTATTATAAATACCAGGGGTCTTTACCATGGTATTGGCCCATAGTAGTGAGCGTGGCAACAGATATTTGATCCCGTAAAAGAATACCATCAACATAATTAAGGGGTTTATCCATGATATTGGCTAAGGCCTAAGATATATAAGAAGATGTAGATCAAATTGTTTTTGGGTGTGTCTGATATGGGTTATTGATGAATTGTTTAATATGAAATAAGTGTGCACCCGAGAGTGTGGTGGTGGATCAAATTTTATAGATTTGAAATGACTACACATTGAATAATATGCTTATGGGTTGATAGATTTGTGATGATGATGTCATGATGTGTATCTCTTATAGTATATGTCAAGATTTGGGTTTGTTTGATGTTTTTTTTGTGTAGCAAAGGTATGATTCAATGGTTATAGATCTGTACGCAGGTTTTCTTCAGAAAGATCGAGTACACACGCGGATCTGCTTCTAGGTAGTTGCTTATTTATTCTGCAATATGGACAGACTTGTACGTGGGTATTATTCTTGAAAGGTACATACATACACAGAAGTGTCTTATAAGGATCGCATACATATGCTAGGGTTTGCAGTATGAGCTGATGATTATATCTTATTTGTTATGTTATGTTTTCTATTGTCTTTCAATATTGTCCCTTTCATGATAATATGTGTGTGACAGTTCTGGTTGAGATGAGTGGTTTATTGAATGATGTGCTGACTAAAGATGATGCTGCTATGTGATGATCTGTATGTGGTTCAGAAATATGTGATGAGTTCAGTATGTATTTCAGTGATTGTTTCAATAGTACAGTGATTCAGATTCAGGGTTCAGTATTTTGAGAACTATACGCAGGACTTCTTAAGGGAAAGCGCGTATATATGCAGATATTTTGTAGAATAATAGCATATATATTCTGACATGTTGTTGATTAGAGTTTAAAGTGGCAGCAATTGGTTTCAGTGATGGGTAACAATGTATGACTTGGTATATGGATAAGCGGTTGTGCATTGAAGTTTCTGATATGTTTTGTTTTAGTTTGATCTAGTAGCACTGGTTGCATTGGTTGATTGAAATTCAATGACTGATTCCGTAAGCATCTAGTTATGTATTTGGATCAGTAGTATGTTTCAGCGTGTGATTGAGTGATTGATTCAATGGTACAGAGATGCAGATTCAATCTTCAACGTATTAAGATATGTATACAGGTATTCTTCAGGAAAAGCATGTACATACGCAGGTATGACTCACAACAGTAGTGTATACATTCTGACATATGATTGATTATTGTTTGCAGTTACAGGATCTGGTTTCAGTGATGAACAGTATATAGTCTGGAATTCTGATGAATGGGCATACAATGATATAAGTTGGTTTGGTTGGTTGAGAATAATTTAGTTCAATGATTGGATTGGTGATTCATTTTGTTCAGTGATTAATTGATTTGATACAGTGTTTGGTTTCAATATTGTTATTTGGAATTGGGCTTGAATGATGGTAGTGGGTCCAATATGAAAATTTGATGAGTGGCCTACAGGTTTGATGTTTTGGTCCAGATGGATACAATATGAAAATTATGAAACATAGTCCAAAGAAGTGTCAAGGGTTGGAGTCTTCAGTAAGGTAGTAAGGGAGTCGAAGCTTCCTTCCGGTGATAGTTGGTAAATCAGATCAGGGGGTAGGATCTCTTGTCTGGTGGGTGCCAGTAAATGAGATCAGGGAGTTGTAGCTCCCTTCCAGTGGGTGCTGCAGAAAGAGAGAAGGTTGTATCCTTCTGTAGGTGGGTGTCTACATGCTAGTATGAGTCTACGCTAGTACAAGATTGTAAGAAGTTTTTAATTATAATAAAAGATGAAGACAGAGATGACAACAACGGTGGTTTTCTCCGACAATGGGTTTCCACCTAAAAATCTGGTGTTCATATGTGTTGATGTGTTTATTATGTGTGATGGTTTCTTTTGTTCTTACTGCACATGGTTATTGTTTAATTAATGCCAAATGAAATAATGATACATTGGTTCAAGTTAAACAAATGATGAATTAACTGAAAAGTTAGTTAACTAGATATACGTTAGTTGTCTGCGTAACAGTTGCATACATACAAAGGTTTACTTCATTATAGTCACATACATAAATCTGAATAAGAAAATAAAATTTTAAGTGAATTTTTTAAAACACTGATTCACCCCCCTCTCAGTATTTTTCACAACAATTGGAATCAGAGCAGGTCCTTCAAAAGAAGCTTGATGGCTTGAAGGGGATCCGTCAAGATGATCAGAAAGAATAAGATAGCTCGAAGGAGGGATTCATAAAATTGTGACATTGATATATCAAATGCAGTAACAGTTATATATGTCAGCAAATACTCAGGTTTGGGAGCACCCCGCTTTCTATTGATCAAGAATAGAGAAGATGGTAACAAAGAATTATCAGTTATGGGATTTTGTTCTAACTGTGGTCCATTTCCTTGCCTATGCAATAATGATAGTGATGATGACAAGGAAACAACTAAACTTGCACTCATGGGTAAAAGTGAAAGTAAGCACTCTAAAGAGAAAATAGATTCAAAAATGTTGGACCTAGAAACAGAATATCAAGGCAAGTCAAAAACAACGGACAATGAAGGCATACCTATGCTAAGTAATGATAATTATCAATGAGGGAAAGAAAATATAAGTCTATTCTAATGAACTATGGTTTTTGGTATTTAGTATGCAATGGCTACACCAAAATTCCTCCATTAGATGAGGAAGTGAAAAATAAGAGTAAGGCATTAAGTGACATCATTAATAGCATACCAGATTCAACATTAATTAGGGTTATGCATTATGCAACTGCAAAGAAAGTTTGGGATAAGCTACAAGAAATCCATGAAGAAAACCCAAAGGAAGGTTGTTCATAAAGGGAACTACCAGGTAATCCTATCCCTAACAATGTGTCAAAGAATGAACATGATAACAAAACAACCTGTGTTATGTCTAATGGAGTTGTTTATTCAGAAGAAGACATGTTCAAAGAAATTTTTGATCTTAGAACAAAAATTGATCTTGCTTTGAAAAATATTGTTAATATTAAAAATAAGTTGCAGGCATATGATAACAAGGATCATATTAAATCAGTAAATATTGTTGTGGAATCTAAATAATATTGTCAAGGACTTGAAGCTGAGATCACCTCTCTAATAGAAGATCTTGGGAAATCATATAAGTGGAATGAAGAACTACTTCAAGCATTTGAAGAACAAGAAAATGGGTTGAAAGAAGAGATTCTCAAATTAAAGAAGTGGAAGTAGGAAGAAGGGTTGAAGAAGATATGAAGAATCAGTATCTAGGAAAGGAAAATAAATATAAAATAATAGAGGTTGAGGTAAACATTCTAAAAGGTAAATTAGAAGAAAAGGATAAACATTTAAGATTTAAAGATAGTGCTAAGATTGTGGATAATATTCTTAATATTCAAAGGTCTCCCGCCATCAAATCTAGTCTTGGTTTTCATGAAACTGTTGAAGGAGAATCTAGTTCACAAGTTGATGCAAGGAATTTAAAGGGTAATAATGCAAACCCTGAAATTATCAAAGAGATAAGAATTCATCATAATAAACAACCAAGGAAAGTGAATCTTCAAAGAAAATCATTTACTTCTAACTATAGAAATTTTAATCGATTCTCTCCTCTGATCAATAATGTTGAATGTTTTACCCGGATGCGGGTGACAAGTGGCAAGAGGCTGCCCATGTGATGGACATGCGAAGCCTTCCGTGTGAAGGCAACCTGTCCGGAGAGATATGAATTCCATTAACTGCGCATTGAATGGCATTCATTGCCATTTCCGCTGCCCAAGTTATCAAGGAATGCAGACAGAGGCAAACAGAATGTTGGGGTTCAGTTTGACAGGCTCACCTGTTCAGGCAAGGGGTTTCGACTTTGGTTTCCATGAGAGAGAAGCTCTACGAGCAGGGGTGAAGAGAGTTAGGGAGTGTAAGCCAAAAGGCCATCCTGTTCACTGGTCCAGGAAGCCGAACTGGTTCAGAGGCAGTAGTTATTTTAAGAATTGGCCCCCATTATCTTATTTTTGCAAGGCAAAGCTTGTACAGAAAACTCAGCTAAATTTCTATAGCTCCAGGATGCCTCTCAGAGGCCATGCTTCGCCCAGCAGGGGCAGACGTTCTGGCAAGAAGGCAGACTCTGGGGGCAGAGGAACACATACTCCGCAGAGGATCTCACCGCTGGCCTGTGTCTCGCCCAATTCTCCGAGCTCTGATGAATCCGACTCGGATGTCATCAACTCTGTGCAGACGATTAGATTTAACTACATTCGCAGAAGCAGCAAGCCAATTATTTCTGCAATCATCACAGTGGTTTTTTCAGAGGAAAATGATGAATTTGGCAAAGGCAAAGTATTTTTCGAGGAGCAGGGGTCTAGCTCCACCAATTCCTCTCATAATGGCAGCCAGGAGGAAAGCTCCTACCTTCCCTCCTCACAGAGCAAGCTCGAGGAGGAAAGCACTGGCTTTCAATCCAAGGAGCAGACTGAGGCTCTCAGAGAGATTTGCAGCCTTATGGACATGGAGACAAACAGTCCAGAGGCCAAGAAGATACCTGAGGATGTCAAGAAGCCGGAACGCTTCTTCGGTGGCCGTCTGTACCCCGTCCTCCCTCCAGGTTTTCGAAGCCTGGAGGACATTCCTAATGGCGTGGAAATTGAGTGTCTTCCGGACCCAGAGCGTGAGGAGGCGGAATGGAAGGCCGAGCAGGAAGAGGCTATGCAGAGAGCTCATGCGGACCAGGGGAATGCAGAAGCTAATGAGGACCAGGCGAATGCATAAGCTAAGCAGGCGTAAGGTAATCCTCCTGCGGTTTTTGGTTTTCAGTTTTTGTACAAGGGAAACCCGAGCTCAGATCATCCCTGTTCTTTTGTTGGCGGGTGGCAACTATGCCCACCCGGGCAGCGCCCAGCTTGCCACCAGGACTCAGGCGCCGTCGCCACCTGTTCTCCGTCCGGATAGTTCGACGTGTCAGCTTTCAGGCATCTTGTCTTTGTCTAGTCACTATTTTGTCTATGTTTTTGCAAATTCCAGAATGTAATGTTTAAACTTGGTAAACTGGAATTGTATTGGTGGAAACAGGCACTGTATCAAGCCTGTATTCTCAGTTTTTTGCTTGTCAAACCAGTCAGAGAGCAGTTCACCTGCTCTCAGAGGTCTCGACCTCTTGTAAATATCTTTTCTTTTTCTTAATATAATAGTTTAAACTTTGCCCAAAAAAAAAAAAAAAAATAATAAAAAAAATAATAATAAATAAATAAATAAATAAATAAATGTTGAATGTTTTATAGGTCATAATTATGGACACGTTGCAGCCAATTGCAGAAGTAGATTGTTTCAATCACAATCTTCATCAGCTTCACAGAAAGCTCAGCAACTTCCAGGTACTCAAGCTTCTTTAAGGGATATTGTTTTGGTTGCAATATATTCAGTCACAAAGCTATTGATTGCAAAAGAAGGAATATTAAATAGAAATATCATGATTCCTCTGCTCATATAAGATGTTATGCTTGTAACAAGTTTGGGCATGTAGCAAAAGTTTGCAGGAAAAAATCTATGGATCACCTCAGACAACATGGCAAGCAATCATATAAGAATATTGATGTCAGAAGAGCTAAAAAAGGTGGATCCACCAACATTTCTCATACTAAGCAGAAAGAAGAAGAATAGATAAGGTGTGGTCTTGCTCTCTGATCGTTTGAAGAAGATGATGAATGGTACATAGACAGTGGATGCTCTCATCACATGACTAGAGATAAGAGTAATATGGAGTCTCTAAACAAAAACAAATATGGTAAGGTTATTCTTGGAAATAATGTTTCAGTAAAAGTTCAGGGAAAAGGTAGAGCCGTAATTAATAAACATAGAGGAGAAATTGATGCTTTATTAGTTCAAGGGCTAAAGCAGAATATTCTAAGTGAAGGTCAAATGGAGGATAAAGGAAATATAATTGAGTTTACATCAACCAAGTGCAAGATTATGGATGAAGAAACTAGAAAGGTCATATCAAGAGGATACGAAAATCCAGACAAAGTATACGTGTTTAAAGAACTAAATTCTCATAGAAATGAGGAGGATTCAGACTTAGAGTAAAAGAAGATGGTCTCTACTACAGTACATTATTCTTAAAATAATACTTCTCACAGTGACTGCAGAAGTGATGTGAGGTACATGACCTCATGGGAACATAAGATGATTATCAGGCCCTCAGGATCAATGATGGATAATCTCAGGGGGAGAGATACATATGTTAATGATGATTCCCATGGTTGTTTTGATATTCATGATTACTAACAGTTCACCTAATGTAGTAACAATGAACAAGTACAGACAACACAGGTTCATGGGTAGCATTTTCTAAGTTTCTAATAATGCATTGTTGGAATTATGATTGCCTGGGAATTTCTTGTTACATAATGATGGTTATATTAATGATGCTACTGAAGATACTCATGTTGCTGAAGTTTTTGAATGATGACTATATGTTGCATCATGTTATGCTGCTATCATGGGTTGCCTATGATGAAATCATGGATGATTCTTATATATTGCTTGAGCCACATAGTTATTTCTTTTGATGATGCATATGGTACATATGTTATGTTGCTTACATATTGATCTTCATAAGTTCAAGGAGATAAACATAGCTTGATTATACAACCTCATTATTTCATGATGATGAGTGTCTCTCATTACTTTTGTGTTATTTCATTATGCCTTCAAAGATGCATAAGTTGCATATGGTGCAGTTATGGATGATGATGCCTATAGTGCTTGGTTCTCACGTGTACATGATATGCTACACATGGTATATTGTTTGAGAAATGATGCTAATTTTCCCTATCTTACTTTATGTTGATATGATTGGTTCTCACATATATTGATTGATGCATGAAAATATATGTTGCTATGCTACAAAAGATCCATATGCCTTTGATTAACATGGATTTAGACTCTTCATACTAAGGGAAAGAGCGATTTGACCTTGATGAGGTCAAGATGATGAGTTGATAGTAGATCTCTACAGAAAAATATTATGTTGTTGATGCTACATACTTGGTCATAGGTTGATGATATTAAAGCTACATTGTCTTATCTTGCAAATTGATGATGAAAATGTGCATGGTGTTGTTCATGTTTCTACAAATAGATTGTTATGGTGCAGATCCCATATGGTGTATGATTATCATTAATGACTATCATGGTTTTATTGAGGTCTTTTATTTTGGTTATAAATACCATATCTGTCTCTTTTTGTATAGGTTATGTAAATACCTATGTTATTAATCATTATAAAATTTAGTCATGAACTATTGTGGTCAAGTCATGTAATCCCATCATTTTGGGCATGTGATGTAATATTGAGTCAAATGTGTAACCCCACTATGTTGGGTGATCAATGTAAACATGAGTCATTGGTGATAGGAAAGGTATTGTCTGGTTGATTCATAGAGTCATGTACTTCTTTGTATACCTTCAGAAAATTCGGCATGTGATCAGGGGGAGCCTTGTCAGTATCCATTGTTCATCCTCAACAAATCATATCTACATTGCTCATGTCAACAAAAGGAGAGAATTCTTCATTCAATATTGGTCAGCCCTTTTCCCTTGATGTCAAAGGTGGAGAGAAGCCTGGTGTTTGGAGAATGATTGGTGACTTGGGAGAGAAACTTGGTATATCTACAAATGTGTTTACAGGTATCTACAAGTGGTGGTGACCAAACACCAAAGTGGTTGCCATCAAGTCCAAAGGCGGAGATTTTTGGAATTATGACAAATGTGTTGTCCTTGATGGAAACCTACTTAATAAATATATCAACGTGATGGTAGCAGGATGAGTATTCAGGCCAGTGTAGATGTGACAAAAAGAATGGACAAAGGAATATTAGTTCAAAGATAGAGGAATGATAAAGATGAAGTTTGAGAAGTATACGCGGGCTTTATCAATCAAAATCGCGTACATATGTAAGTATGGTGAAGAAAATTCAAGTACAATTTTCGCACCATGGTATTCTAAATACCAGGGTTCTTTACCATGGTAATGACCCATAGTAATGAATGTGACAACGGATATTTGATCCCGCCGAAGAATACCATCGACATAACTAACGGTTTGATCCATGATACTGGCTAAGGCCTAAGCTATATAAGAATATGGAGATAAAAGTTCTTTTGGGTGTGTATGATATGGGTTATTGATGAATTGTTTAATCTGAAATAAGTGCGCACCTGAGAGTGTGATGATGGATCAGATCTTATAAATCTGAAATGACTACACATTGAATAATCTGCTTATGGGTTGATAGATCTGTGATGATGATGTCATGATGTGTGTCTCTTATAGTATATGTCGAGATTTGGGTTTGATTGATGTTTTGTTGTACAGTGAAGGAAGGTATGATTCAATAGTTACAGATCTGTACATAGGTTTTCTTCAGAAAGATCACATACATACGTTGATCTACTTCTGGGTAGTCGAGTATCGATTCTGTAGTATGGACAGATATGTATACAAGTATTAGTATTGAAAGGTGTGTACATACGTGGAAGTGTCTTATAAGGGTTGTGTACATATGCTAAGGGTTGCAATATGAGCTGATGATTATAGCTGATTTGTTCTCTTATATTTGCTACTATCTGTCAATAATGTCTCTTTCATGATAATCTATGTGTGACATTTCTAGTTGAGCTGAGTGGTTTATGGAATGATATGTTGACTAAAGATGATGTTGCTATGTGATGATATGTATGTGGTTCATAAATTTGTGATGATTTGAGTATGTATTTCAATTATAGTTTCAGTAGTGCAGTGATTCAAATTCAGGGTTCAATTTTTTGAGATTTGTATGCAAGAATTCTTAAGGGAAAGCACGTATATACGCAGATACTATTATGAACAATAGTGTATATATTTTGACATGTTTTTGATCAGACATTACATTGGAAGCAATTGGTTTCAATGATGGGTAATAATGGGTATATTGATAAGTGGTTGTGCATTGAATTTTTTGATCTATTCTAATTTAGTTTGATCTAGTTGCATTGGTTGATAGAAATTCAGTGATTGATTCAGTTAGCATATGGTTATATATTTGGCTCAGTAATATGTTTCAGAGTGTGATTGAGTGATTGATTTAGTGGTACATAGATGCAGATTCAGCCTTCAGTGTATTAAGATATGTACGCAGGTATTCTTTAGGAACATACGCAGGTATGACTCACAAGAGTAGCATATACATTCTGACATATGATTGATCATTGTTTACAGTAACAGGACCTGGTTTCAGTGATGAGCAATATGCAGTTTGGTATTCTAATGAATGGTACACTGTGATATAATTTGGTTTGCTTGGTTGAGAACAAGTTAGTTTAATGATTGATTTGGTAATTTAGTTTGTTCAATGATTAAGTGATTTGATACAATGTTTGGTTTTAGAATTGTTATTTGGAATTGGGCTTAAATAATGGTAGTGGTATGAAAAGTGGCCTATAGGTTTGATGTTTTGGTTCAGGTGGATCTAGTATGAAAATTATGAAATGTGATCCATATAAATGTTGAGGGTTGGAGGCTTTAGTAAGGGAGTCGAAGCTTCCTTCCAGTGGTAGTTGGTAAATCAAATCAGGGGGTGGGATTTCCCTTCCAGTGGATGCCAGTAAATGAGATCAGGGGTTGGAGCTCCCTTCCAGTGGGTGTTAAAGAACGACAGAATGTTGTAGCCTTTTGCAGGTGGGGGGGTGTGCATGTTGGTATGAGTCTGCTCTAGTACAAGATTGTAAGAAGTTTTTCATTATAATAAAAGATGAAGACAGAGATGAAAACAACGGTGATTTTCTCCCACATTGGGTTCCCACCTAAAACTCCTGGTGTTCATGTGTTTCTTATGTGTGATGATTTATTCTATTCTTACTGCACATGGTTATTGTTTAATTAATGCCTAATGAAATACTTATACAATGGTTCAAGTTAAACAGATGATAAATTAACTGAAAAGTTAGTTAACTGGATATACACTAGTTGTCTGCATAACAATCACATACATACGTAGGTTTACTTCATTATAGTCGCATATAGAAATCTGAATAAAAAACTAAAATTTTAAGTGATTTTTTTAAAATACTAATTCACCCCCCTCCCCCTCTCAGTATTTTTCCCAACAAAGTCAACATGAAGAAAAGAAGTATGCCTATCTTAGAAAAAAATCTTCATTAGAAGATTCATATCTTCATAAAGTATTGAAGAGTTGGATGAAAAAATATACTTGGGAGCATAGGCATGATATGTGTTGGTTAGACTAGGAAGTCAGGACTCTTCCATATGATTTTTTTTTATCATCATGATTTCTTAAAGAATGTAAAGAATGCAGAAGTAGAAGAACGTGGAAATGCATCAAGATGAAAAAGAAGGGAGAAGTTTGAAGCTTGCATCAAAGAAATCAATTAGAAATAAAGAAGTTGTAGAGTTTTGATTGGTTCGTTCTAGGAACACATTGATTAATGATTGAAAGTTGAATAGCATGAAGCAATGAATTTGTTTCAATATGAAGATAAACCATGCAAAGGAATGTTGATCTCAGAGGGATCTAGCAAGCAAAAATTTGACATGAAGAATCTGACACCTTGACTAAAGGATATTGTGATTTTGAAACTCTAATAATAATGAGATATGGTTTAGTTCCTTGAAAAGACATATTGCAAAAGTATGTCAAGAGGCTAGAAAAGATAGAAATTGAGTTAACTTGTTTGATGATATTGTACTAGTAATTATTTGATTCGATTTGTGAGCACATGGATTCAATGGAAAACATTGATGATGGCTTGGAAGAACATGAGGGCATAATTCTATAAGGGAGAAGGCATGTGTTAGTAGTTGTGAGGAATTTTGGCTCATTGAAGATGATAGATGTACCATTTGATGACAAAGTTACATGAAGATTGTAAGCATCTAAGAAGGTTGAAGTTCGATATGATATGATGTTATTAGGATTTGAGAAACCCTGCAACGTAGTACTAAGATCTCCATGAAAGAATAAGTAGCTAAAGAATGAGACAATATAAATTTTGTCGTTATGTATCCCTAGTTGAAAGAGAGTAAGGATCTCCTCCCTGATTGAGAGAGAGTGATGGTGGAAACTGTATTCTCCATGTGTTAGGCACTATGATATGACTAGTAGACATAAGTCTAGTGAAGGAATTGGTAGGTAGAATGGAGGATTGGATAAGCATATGGGACTAATACTCCTTAAGAATTAGGAATCCAAGATAGGAATAGTCGCGAGGACCAATACTCTTTGAGGATAGGGCAGGGTATCCAGGAGAAGAGTAGTTATGAGGAGGACCAATATTCTTTGAGGATTTGGAATCCAAGATAAGAATAGTCTTGTAAGGACATACTTGGTGAACATATGGATGGGGTATGTGCCTTGAGAGGCGGTGGTGGTGGTGTCCAAATTTATGCCTCCTAGCATTGTGCTCTAATCTAGTGGAGAGTTATAGCTTGTTAGTCAAAGCCTTGCTATTTTGTAATTAACAATGTTGGTTATGATAATGATGCTTATTAATCTAAAAACTTATTATGAGAATATTTCAATTTGAGAGTATCCTTGTAGCCTGTTGTGTCATTATGAATACCTCCCTAATTAAGAGGGAGTGTTGAAAAATGTAACTAAGTTCGGTCTTCATAATTATTATTGTATCATTATGTATTTCATGAAAAAGAAAAAAGAAGAAAAGGGAAAATTTATTATTAATATTGTTTTTATAGTCAAATCATGTTCTTCACTTTTCTAGGGTTTATTGAAGTCAAAATAAAATTTGTCATCTTTTTTTTGCTGAAGCAAGAGTAGTGCCTTCTATATCATTAAGCCAACAAGAATTTACATAAAATACACAAGTCCAACTAACACGGTGGACTTCGGCAAAAAAGGGAAACCGCTAAAAAAAGACCTTCAACCTAGCAGAGAATGCCTCCTAACACTGGAAAATACATACAATGAAAGCACCTGGTGGGCATAAAAACAAATGATAACACGAGCACACCAAACTTGCTTTTAGAACCACAATCGTGCAAACCACCGAGCCATCCAATGGACGAGAGAGAAGAATCCTACGAAGTTAAACGAACTAGCCCGCCAAACCGCTCGCTCATTCCTGACCGTAGATTTGATCCATCAGATCCAACGGTCGTGTGCCATATCGCCCATCACTAGAATCCCAAACAATAGCGCCCGGGGAGGGCGGTTTACATTTTCTCTCTCCTACCACATGTGTGACCCCCACTAGAATCGCTCCCCAAACACTGAAACCATTTTCCGCTTGAGAGCCGAGCGATCACCAAAAAACCACATGTACAGCTGAATTCCTTTCCGCCAGAGAATAGGAGGAAAATGCGGTAATCATGAAAGCCTTGTTTTCCATCCCACTTATTCTTATGTCTATATCTGTTATAAACTCTGGATTGTTGTGAGTCTCTCTACAGTGCTCCCTCCTGGAGAACTGTGAAAACCTGTTAATGATGATCGAGGTTTTCCGAGGCCGACTTCCGAAAACCCAACTTAAGAACAAAGGTGGAGCTTTCTGCGTTTTGGTCATTGTGTACATTTCTCCTTTGCTCTGTTACCAAATATGTCCATATCCTCTGCAGCTTGCTCGCTACAGAGAGCCTTTAGTCTACTTTGAGGTAGCTCCTGCCACTTCCTCCAAGCATTGCCTTCCTTGCAGCTCACTCCTTGGTTAGCCAAGATATCCGCCAGCTTATTGGATTTTCTCCCCACGTGGTTGAAACTGACTGTGCGAAGACCCAGTAGATGACTTTGAATTCTTTGGAAAATCTTGATGAGCCTCCAATGTTTTGAAACTTTCTCTGGTTTAGTTCCACAGCTAATTATTTTCACCGAATTGATGGCTAACTCTGAGTCTGCTTCAATGATAACATTTAAGCAATTGTCCTACTTCAGAAACTCTAAGCCTTGTTCGAAGGCCATTAATTCTGCCATGTTGTTGGTGACTTTGCCTAAGTGACCATGGAAGATACAGATGATGATTCCTTCTCCGTTCCTTAAAACTCCTTTGAAACCAGCAGTTCTCGGGTTCCCTTTTGAAGCACCCTCAATGTTTAATTTCAAAAAGCCTGTCATAGGAGGATGCCAAAAGTCCTTGTCCACCTCCCTTGAGTTTCCTGTCCTCTGCAGGCTTTGAGGTACGAGCCCCTGCATTCCCAGATGTCTGAGAATTCTTAAATCCGCCTCTGAGGGAGGATTCTTGGGTTGATTGTGCACTGTGGAGCTAACAGTTTCCCTAAGTTGATTCAAGGTTAGCTCAAACAGTCTCTGAGGGGGGTTTTTTTAATTCTTGAAAATTCTCTTGTTCCTTTATTTCCAGACATTCCATATGATGAAGCTTGGTGTTAGGGCCCAAGCTAAGCTGAGGAATTCGTTGTCCGAGAAATTTTTGCTCCAGTTGTTAAGGGTGTGAATGATACTCCCTTTATCCCTATCAGACTTTTGAAAAATGACGGTGAAAGAATTCCATAACCAGGAGGAGAAAATGCAGTTTTTGAGTATATGCTCCATCGTTTCCTCCTGAGCTTTATAGAGCTGGCAAATGGAAGGTCCCAGAATGCCCCTTTTTCTAATATTGTCCCACGTCAAGATTTTCTTTTGAAGAACTAGCCACATGAAGAGTTTAATCTTCATCCACCCTTGGTGCTTCCAAAGTTTCTGCCAGGATTTGTCTGGAACATGGGAATCCAGCTCTAAGAGAATACTTTTTGCTTCCCTAAGATTAAAGGTGCCTTCTTTATTGTTGCCCCATCTTAGTTGATCCTTCCCCCCTGCTACTAAGATCATTCTTTGGCCCAATATTCTTCTAAGTTTTCTTGCTTTTGATTTCAAGAGACTATTGTCATCACAATTAATATTCCTCCAGACTCTCCACTTTTCAGGATTCAAAGAGTGATCCCATAAATCTTTTACCTTACCTAAGCCTTGGATGTTTGTGTCACTCTTAAGGCTGAGAAAGTCCTCTTTTAGTAGAATTGGTTCTTGTTGCCATCTATCCTCCTAGAATAGTGCTAGATCTCCTTCTTTGATTTCCCAGAAGCTATTATTTTGTACCAAACCCCTATTCTCCCAGGCTTTATTCCAGATGTATGACCCTTTTATAATTCTAGACATTCTAATGAGATCGCTTGAATGCCAGGAGTTGGCATATTTTTCTTTCCAAATACTATCCCATTGAGCATTTGGATCATGAACCCATCGCCACCATAGTTTGGCACCTAAAACTTCATTGAGAATCTCCTGGTCATCCAAGCCTAGGCCTCCCTGGTGCTTGGATTTACAGATTTTTTCCCAGGAAACCAAGGCCCATTTCTTCCTGGTCTCCTCCTTACCCCATATAAATTCTCTTTGGATATTTTTGAATTGTTGTAGAACTCCTTTTGGAGCGAGGAGAGCTGATAACATAAAAATAGGGATAGCCTGTAAAACTGCCTTGGTAAGGACCAACCTTCCAACTAGATTTAAAGCTCTGCAGGGCCATTTTCTGACTTTGTCCTGCATCTTGTTGATTAATGGTTCCCAAATGCTTTTGTGCATTGGTTTGGCCGTGAGAGGAACTCCCAAATATTTTGAGGGAAGGGAGTCCCGTCGAAAACCTAGGATTCTGGCGATATTTCTCTGTATAGCAATATTGGTATTAAAGAAAAAGATTTTTGATTTGAGGAGATTAACTTCCATACCTGAAGCCCAAGCAAAGACATCGAGGATGTATTTGTAGGTTGTGGCTTCTTTGGCTGTGGGGATTCCCTGTAGCATTGTGTCATCAACAAATTGTTGATGTGTCAGAGCCTGACCATTCTTTATAAGTTGTATGCCCTTGATCTTGCCTGTTGCTTTAGCCTGTTTGATTGCTCGACCTAGTCCTTCCATCATGAGAATGAAAATAAATGGAGAAAGTGGGTCTCCTTGCCTGAGGCCTCTAGAAGGAATGAAAACCTCAGAGGGAGAACCATTCACTAAAATTAAAAAGCTTGAGGAAGTTACTAGGGCCGTTACCCATCTCACCCAATTATGGTCAAAACCAAAGGCCATAAGAATTTTCTTGATGTAGGACCAGTTTACCTTGTCATCAGCTTTGGTGATGTCTAGTTGCATGATCATTCCCGCCTGCCTCTTGCTTGTCGGCGAGTGAACCACCTCATGAGCTTAAATAATGTTTATAAGAAGAGCTTCAGCGTAAATCACATGATAAAGACCTTTGTCGACGCGTTTCGAACCAACCAGTGTGGTTCATCGTCAGGACAAGTTTGTCCTGACGATGAACCACACTGGTTGGTTCGAAACGCGTCGACAAAGGTCTTTATCATGTGATTTACGCTGAAGCTCTTCTTATAAACATGACTGATCACAGAAGCCTCAATTCTACAATTAAATAATGTTGTTAGACTTTAAGCTTCTGTGGTGGTTTATGAAGTAGCATGATCCGGATTCTCCACAGTATTATGTTTCTTATGTCGACATTTCGAACCCCAAAGGGGGTCCATCCTCAGGACGAAATTTGATAGAATATGAATGACAGTTATTTTTGAGAGAAGAATCTTCCGACCAGAGTATAAATACAAAGCCT
>APFE031254313.1:0-43366 GCA_000404065.3 Pinus taeda | reverse complement strand
TTATTATTATTTTGGAACTAAGCTTATTTAGAATTTGTCTACCTTCCACATAACTAGATTGTTCTCTTGAAACCAGAGAAGGGAGTAGAGGTTTGAGCCTATTGGCCACTACCTTGGATATGATCTTGTAAACCACATTGCATAAAGCTATGGGTCTATATTTATCAGAAGTTTGAGCAAGGTCCTGTTTAGGGATAAGTGAGATGAAGGAGGTATTAAGAGCTTTCAGCCTAGTTTTGTTCAACCTGGAATCCTCTACAACCTTCAAGATATCCTGTTTAACAATATTCCAGTAGACTTTGAAAAAATCCACATTAAAACCATCCGGGCCTGGTGCTTTACCTTTCTGCATTTCTTTGAGGACATCACAGACTTCCTCTTCCGTTACTGGCCTATTGAGATTGAAATTATCCTCTCTGGACACTAGCTTAGGGATGTTGTTAGTAATTTCCTTGATGGACTGCTCTCTATTAGAATTGTTTTCCTGGGTGATATCACAGAAGTGCTGAACCAAAACCTAGTCTATCTCCTCATGGAAGTATGAAGCCTCCCATTCTTATCCTTGATCGAGGAGATTTTGTTGTGGGATTTGTTGGCCATGGTAGATCTGTGAAAGAATTTGGTGTTGCACTCTCCTTCTTTCAGCCATTGGATTCTTGACTTTTGCCTCCAAAATGTTTCCTCTTGTTTGCTCAAATTTTCCCATTCTTGATGATGTCTATCTACTTGATCACTCTTGTCTTTGTCAAATCCTTCCTTTATTAGAGCTTTATTGAGTATCTGCATTTTGATTTCCACTGATTTTTTTTCCACAAAATATTACCAAAATCACTCTTATTCCATTCTTTAAGCCTGAGTTTGATATGCTTCAATCTTTTATGCAGAAGGAACATATTTGTTCCTTGAATCTGCAAATCTTCTGACCACCATTTTTCAATATTGCTTATGAAATCTGGGTGAGAAAGCCATATATTCTCAAATCGGAAAGGTCTATTCTTTGGAGTACCTATGCCCTTGATATCTAGTTGAACTGGCCAATGATCTGAGCCTCCAAAAGGAAGAATTCTCGTTGTTATTTCTTTATCTATAAGCATGAGGTCTTCCGAGATAATGAATCTATCTAATTTAGAGGCGACCTGAGCCTCTCCTCCTCTTTTATTATTCCAAGTAAAAAGGCCATTACTCATTTCTGAGTCAACAAGATTCATATTATCTGTGAAGGTTTGAAATGTGATAGAGTCTTTACTTAGAGCTCTGGTTCCCCCTCTTTTTTCCAAAAGGGATTTGATCATGTTGAAGTCTCCCCCCATGATCCAAGGAATTCCTACATGTCTATTCCTGAGTTCCCACAGGGAGTCCAGAAACTTGAGTTTGTCCTCTGATCTCTGGGGACCATACACATTCGTGACCAGATAGTTCTTCCTATCTCCTACAGGCTGAATAACAACTGATAAATAATTCCTCGATGCCTCAGAATCTATTATCCCCATTTTATGGGGATTCCAAAGAATGAGGATACCTCCTACTGTGTTTTCTGCTTTAACTTCTAGATACTCGAATCTATTGAGCCATTTGCTATGAATCTGTCTTAATTTTTGAATGGAACATTTTGTTTCTTGGATGAAGATAATATCTGGCTCTACCTGTTTCATTCTATTACTAAGAATTCGTTGCTTTCTTTTACTGCCTAAACCCCTAATATTCCAAGATATGCACTTCATAATTAAAGATTTGTAAAGGAGTAGTTGGCAATATTTTTCATCTTACCCCAGTCTATCATCAACTTTCCACACTCCATCAAGAGTTCATTCTGCTTTTTTCTGCCTCTTTTTTTTCCCGGATTTCTGGTTGCTAGTCCAGGGGTTGTTTTCATCATTTTTACACCTTTATCATCCTGCTTGCTACTACTTTTTTCCTTTTCAAATCCCTTGGCCTGAGTTTTCCATAGAAACAATTGTTGTATTCTATTGAGCTCTTCTTGAGGCACCGAATCTACCCCCTCCTTAGCTCCTTGGATTAAGAACCCTTCTAGATCTAGGTGTTCTTTGTTAAGAATATCTTGAAGCTCCTGATCCTCCAGTTCCATTTCACTTTGTGTCATATCTAGGTCCTTCTCCAGCTCTGTATCGCTATCATGGTTTCACTTTGATAATCATTGTCCTTACTTTGTTTTTGTCTATCGTTTTCCTCATTTTATTCTGGATTCTCTTCCATTTCTTGATCTTCTTTCACATTCTCTTCTTCTTCCTCCAAAACTTGGAACTTGTTTTGGCTAACCTTTTGCCCTTCATTTGGATGTTGCTTTGGCCCTCTTTTGCTTCCTTTTCCTTTGTTTACCACTTTGCGAAAACTATAATTATCCTTAACTATGTTAACTTTACTCTTGTTTTCTGCTTTACTGAGGGGGCAGTATCTGAAAAGGTGCCCATGTTCATGACATTTACGACATCCGAATGGAATATGTTCATAGTCTACTGCTTGCACCCATTCTTCATCATAAGCTTCCAAGATAACTGCATCCAGAAGGGCTCCAGATAGATCCATTTCCACACATATCCTTGCGAAGGAAGTATATTTTCCTCTTCTAGTGGCTTTAGAGGCTTTGACAAACCTCCCTAATTTGTTGCCTATAGCTGTTAGCGATTCTATTTGTCAGTAATCAAGAGGTAAAGAATAGAGCCTTACCCAGACTGGTATAGAGGAAAAAGTTTCACGCTTCGGGATGAAATTCATCATCCATGGCCGCATGTAGAGGCTAGCTGCTGCATAGAAGTAGGGCCCTCCGTCAAACACTCTATCTTTGTCCTCGATGTTTGTGAATACTACCGTGAAGAACCCCTTTGACCCAAGATGTAGGTCAATGCTCCCTTTTGGTTTCCAGTGATATTTGATCCAAGATTGTAGAGCTTTTTCAATGGGCCATAGGCCCATAAATTTGCAGATGATGGCATAAGTCCTCATGTGATCCCTATGTGCCTGCAGAGCTGGATCATTTAAGACTACCCTGGGAGCAATTTCTGCCTTGGGTTTGCAGGGTCCCTTTTGTTTTTTGTCTTTTGCTTCTTATGTTTTGTCTTCTTCCTCCTTGTTTTTTGCATCCTTTTTCTTCTTGGTTCTGATTCCTTTTGTCTCCTCATTCGGGGTTCCGCGCCTATCCTCTTCCATACCTCTGCCATTCTCTAGAGGCTTCTTACCTCTACTGCCAACTACATCCTTGTAAGAGGGAGTGGAGCTCCCTCCTCTGCGCGCGTCCATGAAGATTGACTTCTGTGCCCCCCTGCAACCCTCGCTGATTTCCGCTTCTTCCCGATTATACATTTTATTCCCTCAGTATTTTCTCCCACTGGCCTTTCTTTCATTCATTTTTCAAAATAAAATTTGTCATCAATCAAAGTCCCATTTGGACTATTTTGCAAAAGAATATTTTTTTTAATTCAAAAAGAGTATTTTTGTCCCCATGAGACCAAGTCGGACCTAGATGGACAAGCCAGACCTCGAAGGGAACTATTAGACCTCATGGATGTGTATATATATAGTACAATTTGACCTCATTTGAATTTTGTGCCAAGAAGAAAGAGAAAACTAGCGAGAAAGTAAAGGAAGAAGAGAAAAAATCAAAGGAGAGAGACCAGAGGTCTAAGGAGAGAGAATTCTACCACATCTGTGATATTTCTGCCATAATTTATGTCACACATGTGAAACTTCATACTTTTGCAGGGGTCAGAAATTTCATATCATTGGCAGGGGCCAAAAATTAGATTTTGACCAATTTTGAAGAGCTTTGACTATCGCTGACTTAGTTGGATATGACTTGGTTGAGGAAGGTTTGAAGGAGGTATGAATTGGGTCTTGTGGGAGGCCTTGGTATTGGATTTCTCACTTTGATATGATTCTATAAGAAGAGAAGTTGGTTGGGTTTTCCCCCTTGCAGGTTTTTTCCTTGGTTTGGAGCTTATATCTTGTGTTCATTATCTTTTGTGATATTCTTGGTTTATGTTTTGGTAATTGTTTGATGAAAAGAACATAATAAAGGTAATAAGAAGCCAACATATATTCACAAGCAATTATCAAGCATGAGAAATCGACCCTAATTTTCTAGCCTCTTGGTTTCTCAACAAAGTCCAATCGTTTAGGTTGACCAAATAGAGCACATATTTTCCCTTCATTCCATTGTAGATGAACTAATGAAACTCAAAACTTGGGCTTTCTATTTGGATAGGGAATGTTGGCAATGGTGGTAATGGTGTAAGTACACATATCTAGGGGTCACCACATGGAGGTAATTTGTGAAAGCCTTGTTTATCTGCTTTATTTGGGATGTGAATTTTCTAGGCCAACTAACCAAATTGCTCCAAATAGGCACATTGGAAGACTATATTGATATTTTTGAATGCTTCTTTGTTAGAGAAAAAAAATTTACTAATGAATTTTTTAAGTGTTAAAGAGGAAATTAGAGCTCACATAGTGTTGAACCACCTTGCTACTTGATTGGAGGTAACTCAGCTTGCTTTTGGATTCCTACAATGAAGCTCAGTCCCTACAGCACAATACCTAGCAACTTGGAGCTTCAAAGAGATTCTCTGGGTAAAGCCCTTGTGGGCAAAGGCCTGTGGTGAGCAAATGGGCTATGTCTTTATACCAAGGACTTGTAAGAATCCAAATAGTATTGGTGGTTCGGTTAATAGGTGACCACATGTCATTGTATCAATCGTTAGACATTCCCTTATGAAAGGCGAAATGCGATACTAGATTGAGATAAGATGCACTTTTGATGGTTTTCTGAGTTCATGATCGGATGCCCAAGTTATATCCTATTGTCAGTCTAAGCACCCCATCTTTGCTCCAGGTTGCCACCTAAATATGGTATCTCATCAACAACCTATCCCACCACTCAAGGTCCACAACATGACATGGGTTGAAATGGACGAATGTCAACTCAAGGATCTTTGCTACAACTATGATAAATATATTCTCCAAGGCATAAGTGTAAGGAGCAAAAAATATTTATTGCCATTTTCAAGGACATTTTTTATGACAAAGTTGACAGGGGACTTAGAAGGAAGTCACTCCCATCACAGAGGAAGTTCCTCTTCTTGACCAGTTAAGTGAAGAATCCCATATCTCTCTTTATGCTCTGATTGATATTACTTTTCCTTAGACATTAAAGTTGGTTTGTTATATGAGCAATGGTAGGTCATTGTCTTAATCTACAGCAATAACACCCATAATTTCGTTCATCTTTGCATATCCCAAGAGACATATCATTACATCCACATTGTTAACATCTTTCAAATTATGATTGCTAATGGGGGATCTATGACATATGGTGGTCGATAAGAAAACCTGAAATTGAAATGGATGAATATTCCCTAAAAATTCATTTATTTTCCATTAAAATGGAGTATTGTGATATTGTTTTGGGTGTTGAATGGTGAAAAACATTAGGCCCCATCACCATGGACTTCCTAGAATTATAATTGAGTTCTCAAAAAGGATGGCCATTCCTACATGCTCAAGGGTCTCAAAGTCGGCTTTCCAGAAATCATCAACTCCTGCCAAATGGAAAAGCTTCTAAAAAAATGTTATTTTGACAATATTGCATAATTTCATTACAATCAAGCCTTTGAGGATGGTTTTGATATCATTCATCTAGGTTGATGGGTAGTAGTGGACAAACAATAACAATTCTTTGAGCATCCCCATTGATTAACACCCTCATGTAGAGAGCATGATCATAACATCCCAATTCTCCCTGGTAGCCTACCACACAATGTGTAGCCATATCCTCATCCTTTTTCCTAACATAATGAAATTAAGAAGATTGTATAAAATTTGTTTGTTACGAGTATCACCCATTATAGTACCAACCCCTACTTATCTTTAATTATCATGGTCCTTAAAAAAGAAGGTGCTTAACACATATCATGTTTTTCATTCCCTTAACAATTTGACAACTAAAATGAAATTCCCCATTCCTATTGGAAACCAGGACAATACTGGGGGGGGGGGTGAATCAGTGTTGTAGAAATTATTACGAATTGGAAATTTTTTTTACTTTGTGCAAGAATATTGAGACACCATTAAATACTTCAGCAATTAAATAAGCATTACAGGAATCAATATCACCAATCTCAATAGAACACATAATGAACAAGTAAATTTTTAAAACTACTCTTTAATTCATTCACAAGGAAAGCTACAACTTCTTGTTACAATTCTTTGGCTACAACCAGTAGGAAGCTACAGGTCCCTGATTTATCAGCTACAACTGAATGGAGCTACAACTTTCCAGACACTCAATGGTTCATCTATCATCCATTTTCACACTAGATCCATGAATGCCTTCTCTTCCTTCAAAAATAATTTTATGTTAATCACCACTAACTTAAGTAATTCTTGGTTACTTCTCTAAAACACCTTTCATATACCAAGATTGGTCTTTGATACACCTCTGATGCATACCAACAACTTTCACACATATTCTGCAACACTCTGCTGCTCTTTCACAATACGTTGCACTCATTCCTCACTCTACTACTCGAATTCTGCTTTTAAAGAATTCTAAACTGATGTTTTTGGTATTAGACTTGAGTTATCTTTCTCTTTGACCTACTGCATGGTTTTTCTTATTTTTTTCTTTTTCCTATTCAAGTTGGTCCTTTAAATATGTTCTTCATGTTATCTTAAGGTCCTCTACAAATCTCATCCTTTTCTGTGAGTTTTTCTACTAGTTTCAGTTAATTTTGGCCTTTTACAGATTTAGCTAAGGTTATCTAAAGTTAGCAGCCTTCCAATCTTGGAAAAAATTGTCAAAACTACCTCTTAATAGGTATTTCTTCCAGGAATAACCTCAAAAAATAGTTGTCGACTCATCCATGCCACTATCAGGATCATCCAGCCAAAAATAGCTACCATCTCAACTTTATGTTAACTAATCATTTGGGCGAAGTAATGAGGGAAAGTGGTGATTGAGGGCCTCAAACAATACGATGATGGTATCGAAAAACACCCTTAGTGGTTTCTGAAATTGGGTAGAGTAGCCCCAGAATAACTATGAGTTGGATATCGCAATTTGTGAAACCACCTTCCAGGACCACCTTGTTTGTTAACATTAGACAAACTTTGTGTCGTCACTCACCACTGGATACGTTGGAGCCAATCTATGTTGTTTATTTTGTTCAACCATTATGTGTGTACGAGACCACTACTCTCGAATTTATGTGTCGTTGATTGGTCAAGATTTGATCCTCGTTGTTTCTCATGATTTCATCCAAGTCGTTGATTTTGATTTACTATCATGATGGTGTCATCCATGCCACATGTCGACCTATGATCGGTTCACGTTTCACCCATATATGGGCCTTTTGGGTACTAAAACTACTTGCCACGTATCCACCTCCTAATGGGTGGTTTCTTATGTCACCTATGACCAATAATATGCTACCACTTGTCCTGTCAAAGCAGAGAGAAAGGGTCCCTCGATCCTTGGTTTTGCAAGCGATTTCCTTTGTAAATGGTTCTATGTCGGAAGTGAATTGTTGCCAAACTAATGTTTGAAGCCCACCATCCCAATGCTTTTAATAAATTCATTTAACAAAAAGTTACGGGGTTTCAACCTTCCGGGGTAGGCCCTCTGCCACTTAGCCACTTATGTGCGTCAACAATAGTGTTACCTTGATGGCCCACTCCACCTGGCTTCTTCCACTCTTGGCTCTTCACCTTCCAGGTATGGCCCACCTAACACTTCCACTCTATTGAGCTAGAACATGGATGCCCTGAGCTTTTGGGAATTCATTTTCTAAAGAGTTACGGGATTTTGGGTTCCAGGGTTTTGACTTTTCCCAACTTTGATTGCCTTTATCTTTTGATCCAAGAAGCCATTTTCAGACTTCTTTATACCGTTAGAAAGCTATTTTAGATAAATTTCCATTTGAGTGGGTCCAATGTGATCTTTGAGCTTTTCTTCTACCTAAAAAATGGCTTCAAACTCGTTGTTATTCTTTGCACCTTGACCCTTCTTCTTATTCCTAGATCCTGCTCTTCTAAGACATCTCTTTGACACCTGTGCCACGTGTTGACAACATATTTCCAACCATCTGCTTAATGGACACCCTGTTTCCATAAATTACAACATATTTCCAACAATTCCATCATTGATGATCTCGTAGATGAGATACATGGTGCATATTTTTTTACCAAACTTGATCTTGTCTCTAGTTATCACCAAATTCACATGAAAGACAATATTATTCTTAAAATTGTTTTTCATGCCCATGATGGTTATTATGAGTTTTTGGTGATTCCCTTTGGTCTTTGCAATGCACCTTCCATGTGTTAGAGCATCATGAATCACATCATTAACCCCATTTTATGCCTTTTTTCCTTAGTCTTATTTGATTGCATCATGGTCTATAAAAACACTTGAGCAACACATGTGGTACATGTGGATAAGGTCCTATAACTCCTTTGTCATTGTCAGTTGTTACTCAAGTTTTCTAAATGTGCTTTTGGTGATCCATAAATTGAATATTTGGGATGCATTGTTAGTGTGGAAGGTGTGCATGTGGACTTTAAGAAAATTAACACAATTGGCGTCATCCTAAGACCCTCAAAAGTTTGCATGGTTTCTTGATATCACATGTTACTACTAATTTTTTTTCCAAAACCATGGTAAAATTGCTACCCCTCTCACCATGCTACTAAAAATGAATTCCTTTAGTTGGTTTGAGGAGGTTGAAAGGACTTTTTAGGGCTTTAAAGTATGTTATGTTTACAACGCCAGTCCATGCCTTGCCTGATTTCAATAAGACTTTTGTTTTAGAATGTGATGTAACAAGCAAAGGGATTGTCATTGTTTTAATGCAAGAGGGATGCCCACTCGTCTTCATGAGAATGCAATTACATGAGAAAAACTTGGAAAATCCACATATGAGAAGGAAATGTTCGTTAATATTAATGCAATTGATATCTAGTGTCCTTACTATATGGGGCATCATTTACAGATTAAAACAAGGCATCACAACTTGAAATATTTTGTGGAATAGAGGTTATCCTCCCTAGGCCAAATAAAGTGTCACTAAAATGTTAATCTATAACTACGATATTGTATACAAGAATGGAAATTAAAGTGTGGTGGTTGGTTCTCTCTCTAGGAAGTATGGTGATGAAAGGTCCATATTTTCCTTATCTTTCCTAGTCATTGATTCACTATAGTTGGTATGTCAAGAATGGTCTAAGGATGCCAATATAATGCACATCATGGATCAACTAGAATTTGACCACACACACACCCAAGTTATACTTGGTAGGATGATGAACTCCATTATAAAGGTCATATTATTTTGATTCAATAATTTTCATTTAAATCCACAATGCTTATTTGAATTACACTCTCCCATGTAGGTCATTATGGGTTTCAAAAAGCTTATGATACTATTAAGGATTCATTTTTCAGGGAAGAAACGAAGAATGGCATTCACACCTTTGTGTCCCAATGTGATTCTTGCCAATAGGAAAAAGGTGAGCCAATAAATCCTCCTAGATCTTTACAACCCTTACCCATTCCTACAATTATTTGCACTAACACTTCTATGGATTTCATTGTAGGTTTACCAAAATCAAGCAACAAATCAATGATAATCGTATTAGTTGATTGCCTTTCCAAATATGTCAACTTAAATTCTTTATAGTACCCATTCATGGCCTCCATAGTGGCATAACTCTTCATGGAAAATATTTAAAATTTCATGGCATGCCTAAATCAAGTGTGGTTGATCATGATCCCACCTTCACTGGGAAATTTCTAGAAATAATTGTTTCATATTAAACATACATAATTAAATTTCAATACGACATATCACCCTAAAGCCAATGGCTAGATATTGGAAGCATTCAATAAATGTTTGGAATATTATTTACATTGTTTTACTTTGAACAACCAAGCCCAACGAATCTAGTATCCTTGTCCAAATGGTGCTACAATATTAACTATCGTGGTGCTAATAAAATGACCCCCTATTAGGAAATCTATGGGAAACTTCCCCATCATTGATCTCATACTTGCTAGGAATCTCTAAGGTATAGGAGATGGACAACACCCCGGTATTCCATGTTGACATTCTTTGCACACTCAAAGATAATATGGTGTTGGCTCAAAATCTCATGAAGCAATAAGTTGATCAACATCACTCTGAATGTCATTTTGACAAATGGGATTAGGTGTTCTTACGTATTCGACCCTATAAGTTGGCCTCACTCAAGGTGAAGAGAAAATAGAATTTAGCTCCTAAGTTTTAGGTACCCCATATTATGTTTAAATTCATAGGTCAAGTTACTTAGAAACTGGCTTTGGCCAACCATTCTAAAATCCACCTTGTTTTTCATGTATCTTGTTTGAAAAATTTTCTTGGGTCTAATTGTATAGTTCAAACCAGCCTTCCAGAATTAAAGGAGAGGGTTTTATTTGGTTGTAGCTCGAGACAACTTTGGACAAACATGAGCATTGTCTTCACCATCATATTGCCCAAGAAATTTTAATATAATTGAAAGATACACAATCTGAAGATGCTACATGGGAACTATCAAAGATTCTCCACCAATTTCCTCACTGCAGTCTTCATAACAAAGTCACTTTGTAAATGGGGAGGCATGTTAAGGTCCCACCCTAACTCCCCTAGTTAGTGGATTATATTCTTAGTTAATGAGTATATCTATTTAAATAAGGCTTCATAAATAACAAAGTGTGAAAATAATAAATGTAGGTGGCATCATTGTTAATGATTGAGGCCTCATTAAAGAAGGTTCACCAATTTGTGGTTGAGGCCCCATTAATGGAGGCCCATTAGGTGGCTAAGGTTTTGATCAATTAGAAACTATGTATTTTAGTAAATGGTATGTACAGATTTGTTGAGTGAATATTATTTCATATGGAGCTTTGCTCATGTTAGAGGTTGCCCTTTTACACAAGGAAGTCAACATTCCATCTAGTACTAAATATCAATAAAGGCTTGCTTGCTATTGTATTTTTTTGTAAGTTCAATAATAGTGAGGCTACATCATGGTCATGTCCAAGAATAACACCCAAATAGGGTGGGGAATTGAACCAGTGACTTAATATCAAGGAGTACCTTAACAACGCACCTGATCACTGTCTATCTAATACCCCATGGACGAATTGCTTACTATTATTATTTCTCAATTATGGTTCTATTTATTTGCTTCACACTATGTTATTTCCCTTTGTTTTGCTTTATTTATTTTCTATAGCTATGTTTGATCTAATTTGTTTTAAATATTTATTTTTAGCTAACAAGGAACATCACATTTGTTGTAGCTCGTTTTACTTTCATATGTATGTAGAGATGTATGAATATATATCAATGTTTAAAAAGAAAAAGATATATATATATATATAAATAGTAAAAGAAGAAAAAGACAAATGTTTTATGTTATGATTGATTAAACTTTAATCAAGTGTTGCTTAAGTGTTATAGAAAATAGGTAGGGCCCAAAGGTCAACATCACCGTGTCGGAGATTAAAAGTCAGTCAAATTCAAAGGCGTGATGGAATAAAAGAGTGGGCAATGAGGATGGAGCAAACCCGACGGCACTACATGCCCAATGGTTAGCTCTACTAGTCCCCCCGTAAGAGTACTCTTGTACTGGAGTTTGCCCCCCTATGACATCAACAAGGGGAATGCGTTCTGTCGGCAAGCAAGCGAGATGTGTCCGTTAAGATTTTTCGTTCCACTATCATTATTCCACCTCTTCCTCATCATCTTCCACGTCATCTAACCTGTCATCCATCACTTCGCCAGCTCATTTTCCTCAATTTTCTCAAATTACAATTAATGCCATTTACCTACCCATCACTCCATTTCCCATAAAATCTCATTTTTCCTGCATTCCCTCCTTGTTATTTTTGTTCTTGCTGTAAAAAAAATGAATTGTATAAGCTAAAAGTCAGCTGTCGTCACTAACTACTATTCCACCATCTGCACAAAGCCTCAATGTTCAAAATTCGGAGAAAATGTTGAAGAAATCCACCATTATAGGTTCTACCTTTCATATTCCCTTGATGGACACAGAAAGGGATGTTTTTGACCCAATTTATTCACTTAATTATATAGAAATCTATCATCAAATTTTGCTCAAACAAGTAGAATCCCCTTTGTATGATGGTGTTCTTAGGTCTGGTATCCTAGCCGCCATAATTCCACAGACCTATAATTTCCCTGAATTTATATGTTGGCTTGTCTCTGCCCTTTACCCAAATAAATTTTTTGTTATGAATAAATTAGGGGAAAATTTCTTTCAGGTGTCAACTTTGTTAATTCAACAAGCCCTATGTTTCCCAGTTGCAAATTCTTATACTGCATTCTCATAAGAATCTTTGCTTTCCACATTTCAAGACTTGTCTGCTTCTAACTATTCTCAGCTCAGTTTCTTTTTAATACCTGCTAGAAAAAATTTTCCTATAGAACCTCCTCAATTTCCTATAGATACTTTTGTTGAAGAAGTCAGACCTGTGTTGCAAATTCTAGCCAAAATATTAGGAAAGGAAGATACCAACGCTCTGGATAAGGCCATCTTAGGAATGTTCAGTCTAGTGATGAACCCATAAATAGTTTTTGATATACCTTCTTTCTGGAAAAAAATGATAAATTCTCAATTACTAGATATCCCTCTCACTGCTTTCTTTCAATTTCCATCTCTTGTTACATATCTCTTTTTATATACCCATGTGGAAAGACTCATGCATTTAGGGCTGAATATTGTGGACCCTAATAAAAACAAGCAATCAATAGTGTTTTGGACTGATGTAATAAGAAACACTGGTAATGGCCAAGGATTGATGTATTTTGCCTCTTCTTTCCTATCAGTTGTTTATTCAATTTTGAACAGTTCCCCTTCACCCTATTTCTTACCAAAGGCTCAGTCTTTACTTCAACTCAGCAAATATGTCAAAGTGGGTGATTGATTTCAATTTGAAGATTATTCAGAAATCATATTATATCGAGTAGAGGTTGCTCCTTTCAAACTTCCATTTTTTTGCCTATGAGGTTGTTTGCACTGGAGTTCATCAGGCAGAGCTTGAATGTAGATCAGATAGACTTTGAGCCAGAAAATAAGGGGTTTTTGTTTAAATTTCCAAAGACAGTGGAACCTTTCATTGTAAACTATTTTCAGAGATATTTTTAGTTGTTGTGGTTGATGAGAACTCTTTTTGTGGAAAAGCCAACATATAGTAGAATTAAAAATTTCAGGATGGCACATTCAAAGTTTGACAAAAGTCCCATTCCTAATACAACCGTATGGAGAAAGTGTAGGGAATGGATGTCACCATCAGCAACTACTACAAAAGTAGGACCTTCATCCGTAGCCCAATCTCAAATTACCAAATAGAATTGCGCCACTTGTCATACATAATCATGTCATACATTTTTCGATCATATTAATATTTTATTTTTCCACTATTGTAAAAGTTAGAAAGAATTATTAGTTTTGAAGTAGTTAGGAAGTTATGAAATTTTGGGTAGTTGACAGTTTTATAACTGTCTTTGAAATTTTGTATAAATCCTTTTTAGAAAGATAAATGGGGGTTCTGAGTTCTGGACCTCAGAAGCAGAAAACACTTGTATCTTTTCATCTTTATATGGAATGCAACAAAGAAGTTTGAAGTGATTCCATACACCTATTGAGTACAAATGTATTTTCTCTTTGTTTCATTTAATGTTTTCTTCATAGTAAATAGTAATGAAGTTGTTGGTCTTTAATATTACATTTATGAAAACCATTTCACTGTAATTTAATGTTTAAATTCCTTAATGATGTGCTCCTCTTTCCTATTCTGTTATTTTCTTCTAAAGTTGAAAACATAGATTTTGCATTAAGCAGCCTATGATGGAGACTTTCCACTATCTTTCTGTTTCTTCTTACATTTAATTTGTAGCCAGCATCAGAAGGCCACTTCAGACAAAGTGTTACTTTCCATTAAAGATTAAGAAGCATTGCCTTTAAAAATAATCTCTAGGGTTTGAACAATGGGACAACCAATCCATCTTTTCATTATTTGAATCAATGTCTTGGGCACTGACTTCTCCTCAGTTGAAGGTTGTCTTCCAAGGTACAACATTTTTTGGCATCATTTCCAGGGAATGAAGTCACGAAGCTATTTTTCCCTGGGTTTTCTAATCTGATCATTTCTTTGTTTGGTGAGCAAAGAAAGTGCTTAGGTTGAGATTCTCACCACTAATTTAGTGCTAGCTCCAAAAAGACCCCATAAGAGGTTTGATACCTCGCTGCAAAAATCTCCAATCCTCTCTGACCCAGAAAAATTAATTTCTTGAAGAGTTTGGAAGCCTAAATCTCCAGTTACTCCAAAACCTACTCTGTATGCACTTGGTTCAAGTTCTACTTCAAAATTCTTCAATACTTCACATTCAGAGCCAACTGTGGAAAATTTTGATTTCTCTCAAGAAAATTTTTCTTCTTTTCAAAATAATTTTTCTAAACCTACATTAGAAGGAGAATCATTTGAGTCGGTTTCTTTCTCCTTTCCAGAAATTGAAGAAACCAAAACAGTTGATTTTTCAATTCCAAATCAAATTGTTTCAGTTATCTATCAGCATGTTCCTATTTCTATTATTCCACCTCAGTCATTTGTGTTTCAAGCAGGAAGTTCCTATGTTCCTCTTTCTAATTTAAATATGGTTATCCAAACTTTCTTTCTGAACATATATGCCCCTCTAAATCTAGCTCAACCAATGAATGAAATGCCCCAGGATTATTTGAAATTTTTGCCCAGATTTATAGGGGAAGACGAAGTAATAGAAAAGAAGCATATTGCCTCATTTTGTGCATTTGCTGAGAATCTGAATGTTGAATATCTGGGTGTTGTAATGGGATTCTTTGTTCAGTCATTAGATGGGGAGGCAAGGAAGTGGTTTAAAACTCTTCCTGCCAATTCTATTAATACTTGGGAAGAGTTAGAAAATGATTTTACATAGAGATGGGGTGAAAAGGAAGATCATGGATATTTCTTAATTGAATTTGATGCAATAAAGAGAAAACTTAAAGAGGAAGTGAATGAATTCATTAATAGATTTAATAAATTGTATAATAGTGTGCTAGAAGAAATTAAGCAACCTCCTGCAAGAACAAATTAGTATTTGTAAGGGCATTTGACTTTGGTTTTGGTTTCACTTTAAGGGAGAGCAGATCTCCTACCTTGGACCAAATACAGACTAATGCACTGGAGATTTGTAGGTTTTAACCCCATACATAAATTACCTGCATACAAATTCTAAAAATAGAAAATAAACTTTGGTGAGAGCATAAAACATAAAACAGATATACATAAATATTTTCCCCTGGATCCCAAAACTGGGACTACCAAATTGATTTTTCATTATATTCCTTTCAATGTTACAATACATATATATACATGTCGAAGCATCCATAAACCTCAATCCATTAACCCTGGATTAGAACAAAATTGTAGTTCCCTTGACCGGATCTACAAAATGCCATGGACAGAAAACCATCACGCCCAATACCATGTGCGTAATCCATGCACAAAACCATAGGTAGGTCCGCCCACCTAATATAGGGTCCAAAAAAAAAATTCCCGGGGCGCTGCCCTGGACCCTGTGTAGGGGGGATATCGCCCCCATGTGATCCCCCCCTAAATCTAGCTCAACCAAAGAATGAAATGCCCCAAGATTATTTGAAATTGTTGCCCAGATATATAGGGGAAGACGAAGTAATAGAAAAGAAGCATATTGCTTCATTTTGTGCATTTGCTGAGAATATGAATCTTGAATATCTAGGTGTTATAATGGGATTGTTTGTTCAGTCATTAGATGGGGAGGCAAGGAAGTGGTTTAAAACTCTTCCTGCCAATTCTATCAATACTTGGGAAGAGTTAGAAAATGATTTTACATAGAGATGGGGTGAAAAGAAAGATCATGGATATTTCTTAATTGAATTTGATGCAATAAAGAGAAAACCTGAAGAGAAAGTGAATGAATTCATTAAGAGATTTAATAAATTGTATAAAAGTTTTCTAGAAGAAATTAAGCAACCTCCTGCAGGAGAAAAGTAGTATTTGTAAGGGTATTGGACTCTGGTTTTGGTTTCACTTTAACGGACAGGATATCTCCTACCTTTGACCAAATACAGACTAATGCACTGGAGATTTGTAGGTTTTAACCCCGTACATAAGTTACCTGCATACAAATTCTAAAAACAGAAAATAAACAATGGTGAGAGCATAAAACATAAAATAGATATACACAAAGATTTCCCCTGGATCCCAAAACTAGGACTACCAAATTGATTTTTCATTATATTCCTTTCAATGTTACAATACATATATATACATGTCAAATCATCCATAAACCCCAATCCATTAACCCTAGATTAGAACAAAACTGTAGTTCCCTTGACCGGATATACAAAATACCATGGACAGAAAACCATCATGCCCAATACCATGTGCGAAATCCATGAAAAAAACCATAGTTAGGTCTGCCCACCTAATATAGGGTCCAAAAAAAAATATTCTCGGGGCACTGCCCTGGACACTATGCAGGGGGGGCTATCGCCCCCCTATGAACCCCCCCACACCCCCCCCCCCCCCCCCCCCCCCCCGAGCACCGCGCGTGTGGTAGTCGTGCAAATAATATAACACACACCCAACAAGATCGAACCTAATTTTTCTGTTGCAAGAAAAATCAAGCCAAAGGAACAAGTGTAGGACAAAGGCAAGGGAAAAGAAGAGGAAGCAAAGGCTGCCAGTCAGCCAGAATATTCTCTTGAGCAGAAGCTTGATGGAATGACTAAGATCATTAAAAAAAATTCTAACAAGTTGGTGAAAATGAAGTTGCAGTTTCAGCAAGCTCAAAATAGAAATTTCAATCCTCAATTTAGGAGGCAGCCACTGCAAATTACGCAGAGAGAAAGAAAGGATCAGGATCAAATACAACCACCTCTGTACATTGAGGATGAAACAGAGGAAAAAGTGGAGGAATCTCTTAAATAACAGGATAATCAAATTTCTACATTATGTGATGAAGTAGAAGAAGAGCTTCTAAAAGATGATTTTGACTTAGATTTTTAGGTCTCTTTGGAGGAAGAAGAAACAAATAATATTATAAGAATTTTTCATATTTTATGATCTTCGATCTAGAAAAAGATCAAGACTCATAGATAGTGCAGAAGAGAAAAACGAGCATACAGTATAGCAGCAGTCTCCAGGACATGTTGATAAAGGAAAGCAACAAGTTGAGGGAGTCCCAAATGTTATACTTCAGCAGGGAGAAAGTTCTAATAGTAAACAAAATTTAGGTATGTTACATAAGCTTGGTCAATCACCTGTTGTCATTTCAGAGAAGATTTCCAATCAGAACTTAAATGAGGAGGAGCAATTAAGAACACTAAAAGTAAGTCATTCTTTTGATTTAATCAAAGAATTAGAGAAGCTTAAGGTTCCAATGCCTTTAACAGAGCTGGTAAAGACACCTAGATATAAGAAGCAGGTTTCTGACTTTATAAATCTTTCTCAAGATAATCATTCAACAGATGCAATTAATTTGTAGGAAGAGAGACCAGTAGTGATGTTTGGTCCTCATGTATGAGAACAAGATACCTCTAAGCCTCCTTTCTATATTTCTCTGCTTATGCGTAACTTTATATTGCATAATTGTATGTTTTTTTTGTGTAAATCATGCTAATTCTATTATAGTACAAAAAAGATTACAGAGAGAGTTACATCCGCCACAAAGATTTGGCTACCTGAACAGTTTGACATTCTGAGACTGAAACTGAGCCGGAGAAAAAGAGGGACTATGAAACTGTTCGCTAACCCCAAGCTAGAACCAACAGAAAACTGGACCTTCCACTCCCTGCCGAGGCGAGGGAGGAGTTTACAGACACAGATATGACAGACACAGACATTACAGACACAGACATTATAATCGTCATACAAAAAACTAAGTGGTGCGACCCGAAAACTATCATAGACTGACTCCCATTACTAACTGTAGTTGCTACTTCGACATCCTGAGACTGAACAAAGAGTGTCCATACCACACAGAACGACCATGCAACGTGCCTAGGTATATGGATTTGGTTGCTCCTCCACCACGGGACAGGCATATGGATCTGGTTGCTCCTCCACCACTGGACAGCCATAGGTGTCTGAAGCACTCGATTCTGTGTATGGCGCGCCGTCCTTCGCAGGCTCGCTTGTTCCAGCTCGATTCCCCGCCACCGCACCCGAGGCTTCTGCAGGCTGTAATCGCGGACCCTGAACAGGCGAGGGTGGCCGAGGCTCTGCTGGGGCTTCTGGTCTATTAGCATGGTCACATTTTTCAATGCGCACTGAAACATAGTAGGTTGCGTTGTCCAGAGCACACGGAAACCTGAAGCGGGTTGATGGGTGCGAACCAAACGGACACACCGCGGCTCTTCCCCGTCCTCTGCCTCTTCCGCGCCCTCTTCGAGATCCTGGTGAGCTAATCTCCTCCGACGGGGAGTCGAAGGATGCCGAGGAACGTGGCGATGAAGCCCGTCCTCTGGCACCGCCTCTTGAACCTCCACGCCTGCAAGCGCCACGTAGCCTCTCACGCGGCATCCTGTAACCAACAAAGAACCAATTCTGCCCAGAGGCCGCGAATGCTTTGCACCACCGAGGATTCTAAACCCGTGCAACAACTTATACAACAGATGCGAAACAGGTAATGGAACACGAATTCGAATAGCAATGCTTACCACACAGGTCGAGAGCCGAGCCTTTTCAGGAGCTGCACGGGGTGAATTGCTCCCAGAGAGTTGAACCGACCAGAATCAAGTATGACCAAATCGCCGAAGGGCCAAATCTCGAACAGGGGCGCAGAGGAACTGAAATACCGCGACACTCAGAGCTTCTGGAGGTCGAAGGCGCTCAAAGATTGTGCTTAAAAAGAACAGAATGACACACAATACACTGAACCATAACACAGAGCCGCGAATTCTCTGAAAATCCAGGCTTGAGACCAGGGCCTCCGGAGCCGAGGGCCAAGGTCTGAGTCTTGGCTCATGCACCCACGGTGCAGTCATCCAAGAGCCAAACGCACCACTCACAATTGAGACAATACAGAGCTTCCAACAGACAATGGCGCTTCTCGCACCTTCGAACTGAACTTCTCTCATCGGAAAACCCAGGCGAACGACCAATATACCTCTGCAACCAGCTGTTCTCCCCCCACCATTAATGCTCGCATAACTGTTGGCCGGACCGAGGTGATGGCTTCTTGAGGCTTCGGTCCATTTGGCTGGAGCGGGCGGCCACTTGCCATTTAATAAGGCCCCCTCCTCATTCATTGTGTTAATTAACACCCGCAGCCGGGAGTTGGAGATCCTGATTTGCCAAAGAGAGGCAATCTTGTTGTAGTTGAATGTCTGTTGTGTCATTGAGATTACCTGAGTAGGGGTGACTATTCAGATCGACTCCTTGATTGGCTAAACGATCGGCTACCTTATTGGCGGATCGTTTGACATGCTGAAAGATGATACTATTGGGGCTTCTAAGCCTTGCCTCCAATGTTTCTAGTCTGCTAAGTAATCTCCAGCTAGAGGCTACTTTGGTTGCTGGTGTTCCTGCTTGAATTCGAATAGCTGCATTGATAAGGATCTGGGAGTCTCCCTCTGCTACCAGCGGATAGAACCCCTGTTGATCAGCGACACATATACCTTTCCATAGACCTTCCAATTCTGCAACATTATTGGTATCGTTTCCAATCGAGCCTAAGAAGACGTGTTGGATGATCCCTTTGTCGTTTCGAATTACTCCTCCATATCCCGCTGGTCCTGGATTCCCCTTGGCTGCGCCGTCGAAATTCAATTTGAAAGATGCAGAGGCTGGGGGGGACCAATGCAAAGGGGAGACAAGCTTGTTATGATGTCGAGTTGGAGCAGAGGGAGCATAGGAAACATGAAGATCCCATGACTTCCAAATGAGAAGCTCTTGGGGGGAAGAGGGCCAATCCGTTTCTTGCCAAATCCTTATCGCCAGAGTCTCTTGAAGGCTTTGCTTGAGGAGAAGCCAAAGAATGTCTGGAGGGCGATTCCTATTGTTGAAGACTCTATTGTTCCTCTCCTTCCAGAGGGTCCAATAAAGAAAACCTGGGATGAGTGTCCACAGAGCGTTCAACAGAGGGCTTTGATATGGCGTCTTGGGCCAAGTTCTCAGAAGATTTGCTATGTCCCCTTGACGATTTCCTAATCTTTGAGTACATCTGTCAATTTGATTCCAGAGTTGAGTTGCAAGGGGGCATGTCTCCATCAGATGCAAAATGTTCTCTGAATGTAGAGAGCAATTTGGGCATCGGGATGGTCCTATAAAACCTCTTCGTTGCAGATTATCCCAGGTGAGGATTCTTTTTTTGCTTAAAAGCCATAGAAAGGTAGAGACTTTGGGCCACAATTTGGGTTGCCAGATGTTGCGCCATAGCTGATCTTTGTCATTGTGGTTTTGTGCATACCGCAGAGTGTAGGCTTCTTTTGTGGTGAAGACTCCTTTTGTTGTGTGCCCCCACCTCAATTTGTCCTGCTTATTTGACTTTTTGATCTTCCTGTGATTTAGTTCTTGTTCAATTTCTTCAAAGGTTTCTCCTTGCCAATCCTCCTGCCAAGTACTAGCGGGCCTCCATTGTTGATAGTCTGTGCGTGCGTGCTGCTGCCAAAACTGGGATATGTTAGCAAGATTATTGTGTTGCATGTGAGTCTCCCAAAGGGGTTTTTGGAAGATTGAGGCTAGTTTTGGGAGCTGCTGCCATGAGTCCTCCCAAAAACGCGCTGAGTTCCCTGAATGTACTTCCCAGAAACTATACTCTTGTATGAATGTGCTGTGAAGTTTTGCTGTGTTCCAGATCATGGAGCCTGAACTGCTTGGATTGAATCTAATCAAGTCCTCCCAGCAACTGCCAGACGCATATTTAGCTTGCCAAAGCTTCGCCCATGGTATATGTGGTTTGACAAGCCAGTTCCAGCAGACCTTTACGCCCATGGTATTATTGCTGTGCAGGGGGTCCCGTAGGCCCAATCCACCATTGAACTTTGGTTGGTAGACGTCTGACCATTTAACTAGGGCCCATTTCCTATTAAGACCCGATGATCCCCACATAAAATTTCTTTGTAGATCGCGAATGCCTTTAAGGACCCATTTGGGAGCAGCGAGGATAGAAAATAGATAAAGAGGCATAGTTTGAAGAACGGATTTGATCATGATGAGTCGGCTGGCGATATTGAGAGATCTGAACGTCCAGGAGGAGAGTCTGTCTTCAAGTTTGTCCAGGAGCGATCTCCACGATGCATGTTTAAGAGCGGAGAGCATAAGAGGGGCGCCCAAATATTTGGAGGGAAGTACAGGAACTGTGAAGCCAAGGATGCGAGCGATGTTTCTTTGAATGGAGACAGGGGTATTGAAGAAAAAAAGTTGAGATTTAGAAGCATTGATAGAGGTGCCCAAGGCTTCAGAGAACAGCTCAAGCAGGGCTTTGAAGGATTTTGCTTCAGCTGAAGAGGGATGTCCAAAAAGCATAGTGTCATCAACAAACTGTTGATGCGATAAGGGGGAGAGTCCATGAAGCGCTATGCCTTTGATGGTCTTAGAGGTGATAGCATGGTGAAGCAGACGACTGAGTCCTTCCGTCATTAGGACAAAGATGAAAGGTGAGAGGGGATCCCCTTGTCGTATGCCACGCGAAGAGCGGAAGGGCTGAGACGGAGAGCCATTGAGAAGGACCGAGAAGCAGGGAGATGAAATGAGGTTCATTATCCAACGAGTCCAGGTGGCACAAAAACCAAAAGCAAGCAGCATGTGCTGAATATACTCCCAGCTAAGCTTGTCGAAAGCTTTTGATAGATCAAGTTTCATTATCATGCCTGGCTTTTTGAGGATCTTTAAGGAATGGATAACCTCATTTGATAGGATGATACCATCCATGATCTAGCGTCCTTCGACATATCATGTCTGCTCCGGGAGAACAAGAAGAGGCAAAAGAGGTTTGAGCCTATTTGCTACCACTTTGGAAATAAGTTTATAGATGACATTACAAAGGGCGATGGGCCTGAATTTGTCAGGCATGTTAGCTTCCTCCCCTTTGGGAACTAGCGCTATGAAGGTGGAATTAAGGGAGGGCAGGAGCCAGTGCGTAGAGTGGGATTATTCCACCAGTTCCCAAACTTCATTGCTTACTAGATCCCAAAAATCATGAAAAAAGTTAGAGGTAAAGCCATCCGGACCAGGAGCCTTACCATCTTTTAGCTGCGCCATTGCTTCCTCCACCTCTTGCTTAGAGACCGGTTGAAGTAGGTTTTGATTATGCTCGTCTGTGATGAGCTTGGGGATGTGCCGCGTGACCTCTTGTATGGTTGTTGTTCTGCTCCTGGTTTGCTCTTTGAGCGCTTCCTGAAAGTGATCTCTGAGTTCTTTTTCCATGTCTTCATGCTTTTCTAGTTTTTCCCCCTGACTGTTATTGATGAAAGCAATATTGTTATGCATTCTTCGTTGTATGGTAGATCGATGGAAGAATTTGGTGTTTTTTTCTCCTTCCTTAAGCCATCTTATTCTAGACTTTTGGCGCCAGAGGATTTCCTCTTGTGATCTTCTCGCTTCTAATGTCGTCCAAAGGGATTGCTCTTTGTTGGCTAGTTCCTCTGTTCTGCCCTCTATGATGATGGTTTGCTGGAGAATGCTCATTTCCTGCTCCAATTTTTGCCTGGATTCCATGATGTTTCCGAAGTGGTTCTTGTTCCAGGCCTTCAGCACTTGCTTGAGATGTCTAAGTTTTTGTTGAAACTTGAACATTTTTGCACCTTCTGGGGGAATGAAGGACTTCCATGCGGTCTGTACCACTTCTTTGAAATTTGGATGACTTGACCAGAAGGCTTCGTATCGGAAAGGCCTGTTGCAGTGTTTTCCTGGTCTGGTCCATTGCAGCATAATGGGCCAGTGATCCGAGCCCCCTTGAGGCAATATGGACGCGTGAAAGTCTCCTCCCAGATGGATGGCATTATCTGAGAGTAGACATCGGTCGAGCCTAGAAGCGATATTGTGTACTCCTCTGCGCTTATTTTTCCATGTGTAGGTGTCGTTGGAAGTTTGGATGTCGATGAGCTGGTTACTTCTGATGAATTCTTTGAATCCATTGCTGTCTTCTTCCAGCTTCATTCGCCCTCCTTTTTTTTCCTCTAGATGAGTGATGATGTTGAAATCGACCCCGCTTATCCAAAGGGGGAAGCGTCTGGAGGAGTTCAAGTCTGTTAATGTTTCCAGAACTTCTAGTTTGTGTTGCTGATCCTGAGGGAAGTAAGTGTTGGTGAGATGCCCATGAATATCAGTTCCAATGAGATGAAACATGGCTTGAATGAAATGACGAGTAGCATTGAAATCTTGCAACAAAATAATCTGTGGGTTCCATACTATGGAAAATCCACCCGACGCTCCCACTGCATCTATAGAAACGGATCGACTGCCGCTCCAGGCTTTGTTGAAGATCTTTTCTAATGCAGTGGTGGTACTTTTTGTTTCTTGTAGAAAGACTGCAGCTGGCTTTTTTGACTGTATCATATTTTTTAACATTCTGTGTTTTGAGGAGCTGTTGAGCCCCCGCATGTTCCAGGAGATGAGCTTCATGAGGAACTATGGGGGTGGGGCTTGTAAAACCGCGTTAACTTCGGGAATCTCCCTGATTCCAGTAGTTGTTCTCCTAATATGATTGTTCTCTGCGGATCTGTTTTACGCCCTCTCTTCTTTGTTTCTTTTAGGATTTTTTTGCCATCCCAAGGACTGCCTGCCTGAATTCCTAAGCATTTTTTGTGCTGAGCTTTGGTTAATACCCCTTCCAATCTGTCTATTTCCCAAGGGGGAATGGAGTTATAAGCTTTTTGCTTACATGCATCTTCCAGTTTGAGAATGTCCAGCCCGTCCAAGCTTACATTCTCTATGTCTTCCTCCATGTTGATGGGAAAGTTCGGATGATCTTCCATGACCCCTTCTTGCAAACTGAGAGATAGAGCAGCATCGAGATCCATGGCTGAGGGCTGCAAATCTGTATCTATCGCTGGCATTTTTGACTTCGAGGCAAGAGGAGAACTGATCAACTCCGATGAGGAGGGATCCAGGGGATTTTTGTGGATCGGGTCGGATGAAGGTGGGGGCGGAGTGGCTTGAGAGTCTTTTTGTGGCGAAGAGTCAGAGGGGTCCTGCGGGGTAAGGACATGGAATCTATTCGAGGAGTCAGCTTTCTTGTGGCTAGGGGGAGCGTCTTTCTGATTTTTGGGGCTGGAGGGAGCCACATTCTGCTTCTTGACATGTCTACGACGATGGGGAACTTTGACGAACCCCTCAGAGTCTTTGGTAACCTCATTGGCTGTGGAATGAGTTTGGGCATTCAGAGGACATTCTCTGAACAGATGGCCATGTTCATGGCATTTGCGGCAACAAAACAGGATATGTTCATAATCAAGAGGTTGAATCCATTCATAGTCATCGTGATAGAGGCTTACCGAGTCTGCTAGGGTCTTCTTTAGATGCATCTGGACACAGATCCTGGCATAGGAGGTGAACCTTCAATTTTTTGTTTCCTCTGCCGCCTTGATGAAGGTACCGATGCGATTGCCGATGTCCTTAAGAGTTTCTTCTCTCTAGTACTCTGAGGGTAAGGAGTACTTGCGGATCCAAATGGGAGCATGGCTGAGGTCTTCTGTATCTGGATTGAATCTGGGTTTCCAATCTCGTAAGAAGAGACCCGCGGAGTTGAAGAAGTAGGGGCTGCCTTCAAATACTCTTATTTTGTCCTCCAGGCAGTTGAATATGGCAGTGAAGAAGCCTTTAGGACCCAGAAGCAAGGAGACTTGTCCTTTGGGCTTCCATTTGGAAGTGATCCAGCCATGCAGGGCTTTTTCTGTTGGCCAGAAACCCAGAAATTTTCCAATGAGCGCATGGTCTTTCATGTACTGTATCTCTCCATTGATTCTGTGGCTTGGAAGCTCCACTTTGATTCTTTCTGTCGCTTTAGGGATGCATGTTGCCGAAGTCGCCCTTGGTTGTGACGCCTTTGGACTATCTGTCGTTTCTTCGTCCGTGACTGCATGCTGTTCTGGGGCGTCAGGCTGTTCAGAGCTCTGTCCTTGTTCGGTGGTTGGATCATGATGAAACAGGGGATTCACAGGTACGTCGTCAGTCCTGAAACGATCGTTCAAAGGAGGGGGGTCTTGGGAACCCGCCCCTCCCAACCGGGAGGACATGACGTTTTATGCAGACAGGCTATGTCGTTGCTGCTACTAACGGTTCTGATGGGAATGCCGCACTATGGACGGCTGATGGTGCAGATACGCTGGTCTGAGCATTGGCTGCATGTTGCAGAGCTCAGAGCTAGGGTTCACCCAATTCAAAGGGATATTGCATAATTGTATGTTAGATTCTGGAGCATCTCATAATTTGATGCCATTAGCAGTTATGAAGCAGTTGAATGTGCAAATTACAGAGCCCTATAAAGACCTATATTCTTTTGATTCAAAGAAGGTGAAATGTATGGGATTGATTAAATATTGGTGGTATCATTAGCTCAAATTCCTGCTAGGAGTATTGTAATGGACGTGGGTGTTGCAGATATACGAGCATGTTTCTGAATGTTTCTCTCAAGATCTTGGGGAGCCAAATTGGGGGGATTCCTTAAATTGGATTTTACTTATGCTATCATTCTAGTTTCTGGAGGAGAAGAAAAGAGATTATATAGAGACACCAAGTTCATGAAAACTATCACGAAGAAGAGTTCAAGTAATTCCTCTGTTTATAGTTAGGAAAAGGATGACTTTTTTCCATTTTATGTTGCAAGAGTCACCAGAAATTGTTGAAGATACAGAAGTGCATCTCCCTTCGGCAATTAAGAGCAAGGAAATGGCAGTCAGTGCAGTATGGAAGTTATATTTTGATGGTTCTTATTCGAAATAAGGGAATGGAGCAGGATTTATTCTACATTCTCCTAAAGATCATATGATTCCCTTCTCCTATAAATTAGAATTTGACTCTACAAATAATGTCACTAAATATGAAGCTTTGATTCTTGGTTTACAAGTAACAAAGAATCTAGAAATTCATTGTATTTCTGTTTTTGAAGATTCAAAATTAATGATTAAGAAAATAAAGAATCAATGTCAAAAAAAACATCCAATATTAAATATGTATAGAAATGAAGTATGGGATTTGGTAGATAACTTCGTTTATGCTTTCAATATACAGTTTGTACCTAGGGAAGGTAACAGACTAGTTGATTCATTGGCAGTTGCAGCTAGTATTTTTAAACCTCCTTTGAATCCCAGATTCAGATACAAAGTAGAAATAATAAGTAGACCTTCCATTCTAGATACTGTGAAGTATTGGCAGGTATTCGAAGATGATGAACAAATCAAGACATTTCTAGAAACGGTGGGTGGATTTTCAAATTTGGAAATTTATCAAGAGGATGAATCTGAAGGGTTACAAGAAGAATTCTCAAACAAAAAATTGCCTTTCAAAGATTCTATTGGGAATCAAAATATTGTACAATTGAAGAATAATGTGATCCAAAAAGGTTTGGTACCCCTTGAGAGATTATTCAATGCAAATGATGTTGTTGTCCATGCAAAGAAATCATATTCAGAAGAAGACCTTGAAGATTGCAATCTTGGAACAAATTAGCAACCTAAAATGGTGAGGTTGTCAAAGGATGTTCTGAAGGATTTTAAACAAAGGTATGTAGATCTTTTCAAGAAGTATATTGATATATTTGCATGGTCATATGAGGATCTCAAAACTTATGATACTAACATCATCTAGCATAAAATTCCATTGAAGCTGAGGATTAAACAATATAAGAAAAAACTAAGAGAGATAAATCCTTTATTGTTTCCATCAATAGAGAAGGAAGTTAAGAAGTTGTTACAGGTTAAGATAATTGTTCCCTTGAGATATTCTGAATGGGTGGCTAATTTAGTGCCTATCAGAAAGAAGAATGGAGAAATTAGATTATGTATTGATTTCTGAAATTTAAACAGGGCATCGTTAAAGGACAATTATCCACTTCCTAAAATGGATCATGTCTTACAGAAAGTAACAGGGTCTTCAAGATTTTCATTGATTGATGGGTTCTCTGGTTATAATCAGATTTCTGTGCAACCAGAAGATTAGAAGAAAACAATTTTTACTACTCCATGGGGCACTTTCATGTATGCTAAAATGACTTTTGGATTAAAGAATGTCGGGGCTACTTTCTAGAGGGCTATGGATATAACCTTTGTAGGTGAAAAAGAGAACTTTGTGGTAATTTATTTGGATGAAATTACAGTTTTCTCTAAGTCAGATGAAGAACACTTAAAGCATTTACAATAGGCTTTTGAAAAATTCGGAAGGTATGGTTTATCTCTGAACCCAAAGAAATCTCATTTTTCTTTGAAAGAAGGTAAATTATTGGGCCATATTATTTCTAAAGAAGGGGTTAGTATAGATCCAAAAAAGGTTGAAGCAATAAAAAATATACCTTTGCCAAGGAGTAAAAAGGAGATTCAGATTTTTTTGGGAAGAATACGAATTTGAAGAAGATTTTTCCCAAATTATGCAGAAATTGTTAAGGATATTACTGATATGTTGAAAAAGGATGCAGAAGTAAGGTGGACTTCAACAACCAGGGAATATTTTGCTCGGATCAAAGAAGATTTTCAGGAGGAACGTGTGTTGGTAAGTCCTGACTATCAAGGGCCTTCTCAAATATTATCTTTTGCTTCCCCTTTTACTTTGGCAGCAGTGCTTCTATAGAGAAATCAGGAGAACAAAGAGCAACATGTAGCATTCTTCAGTAGAGTGTTAAGGGATGCGGAACTAAAATATAATATTAAGGAGAAGAAGGCTTATGCTTTAGTAAAATCACTGAAAGCATTTAGAGCTTATATTCTGCAATCTCAAATTACTGCTTATGTTCGTCATGTTGTTGTTAAAGAGGTGTTGACTCAGAGTGATAGTGATGGAAAAGGAGGAAAGTAGATTGCAAAAATCCAAGAATATGATATGGATATTAAACCAATGAAGCTAGTGAAAGGACAAGGTTTAGAAAAAAATTTAACAGAGGCTAATCATCAAGCCATGGGAATAAATTTGTTGGCCGAAGTTACTGAATCCGAGGCAGAAGGAGAACAAGTTACGAGTAAATAACTTGATAATAAAATTAAGTATAAATATCTTTGTTCTCAGTGGTATAAAGATATTGTTCATTATCTTTGTTTCCTCAATTGTCCTTCTTCTTTAGACAAAACAAATTATAAATCTCTTCGAGTTAAGGCTCAAAAATATGTAATAACAGATGGGAATTTATATTGGAGAGATCCAGCTGGTGTTTTGTTGCTCTGCTTCACTGAAGAGGAAACTATAAAAATTGTAAATGAATACCATGGATGCCTCTGTGGGGGTCACTATAGTTGGAAAGTCACAACTCATAAAATATTGAAGGTTGGTTTCTTTTGGCCCTCTCTATTTTCTGATATTTATAGATTTGTAAGAAGTTGTGAGAAGTGCCAGATATTTGTTGATAAGAAAAATTTAGCTCCATTACCCCTGATCCTTGTATTTGTAGAAGAAGCATTTCAACAGTGGGGTTTGGATTTTATTGGGGAGATAAATCCACCCTCTAGTGGATAGCATAGATGGATTTTAATAGGGACTGATTATTTTACTAAATTGGTGGAATTTGTTCCAACAAGGAGAGCTAATGATACAATAGTAATGAAATTTTTAGAAGAAAACATTTTTAGTAGGTTTGGTTGTCCTAAGAAGTTGGTAACAAACAATGCACAGGTTTTTAGATCTACAAAGTTGATTGATTTTTGCGAGAGATATAATGTGATATTGGCTCATTCTACCACCTATCACCCACAAGGAAATGGGCTGGTAGAATCTTGCAACAAGGCCTTGTTGAAGATTCTTAAAACGATTATTGCTAAAAATCAGAAAAATTAGGGTTCAAAGTTGAAATTTTCCTTATTAGCAAATAGGGTTACTACTAGAAGGTCGAATGGGAAGTCACCTTTTGAGTTAGTATATGGAACAACTGCTTCATTTCCCAGCCAATTAGCAATGCCTATTGTGGCACTAATTCAATATGTTCAGCAAGAATCAAATGCACTCACAAGGAGAATGAATCAATTGGTGGAATTGAATGAAAATAGAGAAAGGGTAATGAAAAATCTAATCAATTACAAGGAGAAAATGAAATTAGTATTTGACAGGAAAGCTAGAGATATTCTTTTTTAGCCTTGAGACTTAGTTCTATGTTGGGATGTAAGAAGAGAAGAGAAAGGAAAGCATGGTAAATTTGATACTCTTTGGTATGGTCCTTTCAAGCTTGCAGAAGTCAGAACAAACAATAACTTTATATTGGAAAACTTGGATGGTGACCTTATACAACTTCCAATAAATGGGCAGTATTTGAAGCATTACTTCCAGCATTTACTTCATTTCTTTCCTTCATTGTATATACCAGTGTGACCATCATTAATATTTGGGATCCCTTCATTGCAATGTTTCAAGCTATAATTTGACTCCATGTCCGAGGTGAAGGCACTAATTTGTCATTCTTAGTGTTTTGACTTAAAACACTATCCCCAAGTGGAGCCTGATGTTGTAGCTTGTTTTACTTTCATATGTATATAAAGTTGTATGAATATATATCAATGTTTAAATGAAAAATAGATAAAAATAGTAAAAGAAGAAAAAGAAAGACAAATGTTTTACGTATGATTGATTAAACTTTAATCATGTGTTGCACAAGTGTTAACGAAAATAGGTTGGGCCCAAAGGTCAATGTCACCATGTTGGAGATTAAAAGTCGGGCAATTTCAAAGGCACAATGAAATAAAAAAGTGGGGCCCTGAGGATGGAGAAAATCCAACTGCACTACATGCCTGACGGTTAGCTCTCCTAGTCCCCCGTAAGACTTTTCAACGCAGATGTTGATCAAAAGATCTATGACAGAGGATGGTTTTAGGGGGACTCCGTCAGGTTTCTCCCGTACTAGAGTGTACCTCCGTATGACGTCAGCAAGGGGAACGCGTTCTGTTGGCAAGCGAGAAAGATGTGTATGTTAAGATTTTTCGTTCCACTGTCACTATTTCACCTCTGCCACCTCATCTTCCACATCATCTAACCTGTCATCCATCACTTTGCCAGCACATTTTCCTCGATTTTCTCAAAATTAAAATTAATTCCATTTACCTACACGTTACTCCATTTCCCTTAAAATCTTGTTTTTCCTACATTTCCTTCACTGTTATTTCTGTTTTTGCTGTAAAAGAATTGAATTGTACCGGTTAAAAGTTAGTTGTCATCACTAGCTACTATTTTGTCATCTGCACAGAACGTCGACATTCAGAATTTGGAGAAAATGTCAAAGAAGGCCGCCATTACAGGTTCTACCTTTCATATTCCCTTGATGGACATAGAAAGGGATGTTTTTGACCCAATTTGTTCACTTAATTATATATAATTCTATCACCAAATTTTGTTCAAACAAGTTGAATCCCCTGTGTATGTTTTTGTTCTTAGGTTTGGTGTCCTAACTGTCATAATTCCACAAACCTATAATTTCCTTGAATATATATATTTGGCTTGTCTATGCCCTTTGCCCACAAAAATGTTTTGTCATGAATAAACTAGGGGAAAATGTCTTTCAGGAGTCAAATTTGTTAATTATGCAAGCCCTATGCTTCCTAGTTGCAAATTCTTACATTGAATTCTCAGAAGAATCTTTGTTTTCCACATTTCAAGACTTGTTTGCTTCTAACTATGCTCAGCTCAGTTTCTTTTTAATGACTACTGGAAAAAATTTGCCTATAGAACCTCCTCAATTTCCTCTAGATATTTTTGTTGAAGAAGTCAGACCTGTGCTGCAAATTCTGGCCAAAATCTTAAGAAAGGAAGATACCAACACTGTGGATAAGGCCATCTTAGGAATGTTCAGTCTAATGATGAACCCAGAAATAGTTTTTGATATACCTTCTTTCTGGGAAAAAATGATAAATTCTCAATTATCAGATCTCCCTCTCACTGTTTGCTTTCGATTTCCATCTCTTGTCACATATCTCTTTTTATATACCCATGTGGAAAGATTCATGCATTTAGGGATGAATATTGTGGACCCTAATAAAAACAAGCAATCAGTAGTGTTTTGGACTAATGTAATAAGAAACACTGGTAATGGCCAAGGGTTGATGTATTTTGCCTCTTCTTTCTTATCAGTTGTTTATTCAATTTTGAACAGTTCTCCTTCACCCTATTTCTTGCCAAAGGCTTAGTATTTACTTCATCTCAGCAAATATTTCAAAGTGGGTGATTCGTTTCAATTTCAAGATTATTCAGAAATCATATTATATGGAGCAGAGGTTACCCTTTCAAACTTCTAGTTTTTGTACCTATGAGGTTGTTTGCACTAGAGTTCATCAGGCAAATCTTGAATGTAGATAAGATACACGTTGTGCCAGCAAAGAAGGGGTCTTTGTTTAAATTTCCAAAGACAGTGGGACCTTTCATTATAAACTATTTACAGAGGGATTTTTAGTTGTTATGGTTGATGAGAACCCTTTTTGTGGACAAGCCAACATATAGTAGAATTACAAATTTCATGATGGCACATTCAAAATTTGACAAAATTCCCAGTCCTAATGCAACAATATGGAGAAAGTGCAGGGAATGGATGTCACCATCATCAAATACTACAGAAGTAGAACCTTCATCCGCAGCCCAATCTCAAATCACCAAACAGAACAATGCCACCTGTTATACAGAATCATGTCATACATTTTTGGATCATATTAATATTTTGTGTTTCTCGTATTGTAAAAGTTTGAAAGAACTATTTTAGAGTTTGAAATAACTATTAGTTTTGAAGTAGATAGGAAGTTATGAAATTTTGGGTAGTTAATAGTTTTATAATGTTCTTTTAAATTTTGTATAAATCCTTTCAAAAAGAGAAATGGGGATTCTAAGTTATGGACCTTAGAAGCATAAAACACTTGTATCTTTTCATCTTTATATGGAATGAAAAAAAGGAATTTGAAGTGATTCCAGACATCTGTTGAGTACAAATGTAATTTCCCTTTGTTTCATTTAATGTTTTCTTCATATTAAAGAGTAATGAAATTTTTGGTCTTTAATATTACAGTTCTGAAAACCAGTTCTTTGTAATTTAAAGTTAAAATTCCTTAATGATGCGCTCCTCTTCCCTATTATGTTAATTACATTTTCTTCTAAAGTTGAAAACACAGATTCTGCATTAAGCAGCCTATGTTGGAGACTTTCCAATATCTTTTTGTTTCTTCTTACATTTAAGCTATAACCAACATCAAAAGGCCACTTCAGACAAAGCGTTACTTTCCATTAAATATTAAGAAGCATTTCCTTTAAAAATAATCTCTGGGTTTTGAACAAGGGGACAACCAATCCATGTTTTCATTATTTTGAATAAATGTCTTGGGCATTGACCTCTCCTCAGTCAGAGGTTGTCTTCCAAGGTACAACAACATCACCATTGTTTTATTTGTTTAATTAGTTTCTTTCTATCACATTAATACCACACCACATAATATCAACTCCTTTTCTAATAATATACTAGATTGGAAACCAAACCAACGAAAAAAGCTAATGTCTTTTATCCCAAATATACATATACTAACCAAATACATACAAAATGGTATACTAATCAAGAGTTCATCATGCAAGACATTATGCCATAGTGTTGGTAAATTAACTGGTAAGTGACGTAGAAAAACCATATATTAACTAAAACCATCAAGAGGATGTGGAAATATCAATGGTCCTTGAAATGGCTAGATTGACTAGAGGTGCATGATTTGGTTTGTGGTAGAGATCTTCCTCAATGCAAACCAATTCTTTATGTTTTTTCGCCCCCAAAGGGGTACATCACATCACCATTTTTTAAGTAGCTTAGATAATTATTTATTCCTTGTCTCATGAGTCCTTAGAGGATGAATATAGAATCCAAATATTCCATGTTTCTCTGGCATCACAAATGCATAGTACAAATACTAAATGATATGCTAACTTATATTTGTAGTAGAAAATTGTTTTCTTTTTTATAAATTTTTGTTGGATGTCTTCCTTTTCGAAGGGGTTTACTTGAAATTTTCAATTAACCTTTGGAGTTTTCCAACTTGGCTCTATTTTATTCATCATCTTTCTTGGTTATTGTGTTGTTTCTTGTGTAAAGTTTCTTATTGCAACTTGAGTTCCCTATTTTTCCACCTCCAATCTAGTCTTCTCCTTATCTTTGATGATTTCTTAGTGCATTTTTGGTATTTTGAGGAATTTTTCTTTTATAGAGGTTGAGGAGACAAAGACCTACAGGGGCCACAACTTTTGCAATGAAATGTGATAATGTTTTAAATATAACATCTATGGGAAAGTGATTTTATCAACCATAAAACTTAATTCTTTTGAAAGCTATTTGTGGAATTTCAAATCCCATAAAACTTTTGAATAATAAAACACTCTTATAGGGGCTTGCTTCATTAAGAGAATTTTCCTTAATGAATTTCATGCTTCTAAGAATGAGACATTCCCAAAGGTGAAAAGGGAAGGCTTGGGTGTCTAACTCAAATAAGGATGACTCAAACTCTTCAATGATTGGGTTAGGGTTTGGATTCCTTGGCTTCATACCCGAATCTTTTTCAAAACTAACTAGAGACTCTTTTCAAGAAGAATAACTAGCCAATATTTTTGTATATAAACTAAGAATAAAAAATGTTTTTAAAATGAAAACTCAAAGAATTAAAATTATAAAATTTCAAGGACTTTGACACCAAATTTCACAAGTTGTTCACAATGGGCCAAACATTTTTAAATGCATATTTCAAGGAGTATAAATTAATGAGGAAGGATGGTCACTTTAAATGTTCAATGGAGGAAGGTTGTCTTATTTAGATAGACAAATCAAAGCAGGCTTTTCTCTTATGAGAGGAATTGAAATACTTGTAAGATATGAGGGGATTGATCCCCCCTAACTATATTATGGAAAGGTCAACGTCTATGTTACTTGAGCGTGTTCCTTAGAAGGGCCCAAGATAAAAACATTCACTATCTACTTGGTCAAGTAGAAGGATTTGTTTAATTATTCATAATAAAAAGTTGATGTAGAGAGAATTGGTTGGTGCTCTTGAAGAGAATTAATAAAAGAACTAGAGTTGGAATTCTAGAAACCATGGAAACAAATTTAAGGAGAATAAAATGCATTTGTTGCATGAGCAAATAATGGTAAAGAAAACATAGGAAAACTCCCCACTTATCACTTACTTGGCCTCAAGATAAATACCATTCAACATATAAACTAATCATAAGAATTAGTTCAGCAACAACATGGTAACATGGAGTTATAGTGGGAGACAACTTGAAGTACCAAAAGAAAACCCACTCTAGAAAAGTATACTTATCTTATTATTTGCATAAAATTATACAATCAATGACATAGCATTATATTGAAATAGTACCATTCCTCATCCCTTGTAATTGGAAAAGATAGATAATTGAAAACTAATCCACAGTCATCCCCTATTACACCTTCCTTTTACCGGTGAAGAGATCGATAAGGTCAACCTTGATTACTAAGTGAGGGATCAGTTGACATAGTTAATACTAATCAATATTTTAGTGCTTAATTTAATTAAGTTCCATTCCCTTACAATAAAATGAGGAGACCTTATATAACCTAACATCTAACCCTAACATTTGGTAGTCCCTTAACTACACCTCAATGTTTAATTTAATCAAAATTGTGAAAATAAACATACACTTTAGGCTTTGGTGCCCAGTATTTAGTTCCTTACTTAATCCTCTACCTTGGGCTATGTTTCATTTTATGTTGGCTATTGACCTTACTTATACCTTACTAGGTGATGCTAGAATTGATTTAGTTGGGTATGCTTCATGTACTTCATCTCCCTCATTTTCCTTCTCCTTATTCAGATTTATAGTAGTTTCTTTTATTGTAACTACTTTATGAGAGTTTATGTAGTTTAACGCTACATCTCCTTTTTCTACTCTTTATCGGCTTCTAAGATAATTATTTTGTTGTAACTATTTTATCTGAGTTTATGTAGTTTGATATATTTCATTTTTAGGTGCTTTTCCTACAATTTCTACCTATGTAGGGTTTCTAAGATTTGATTTTTTTTATTTACTTCCTTCTTGCATTATATTTAGAAAGGCCTTGCTTTTATATTTTTCTAACTCCCTTATTTGTCTTTTGGATTTATTCTGATGATAATCCCATTTGAATATCCTTTCCCGTACAAGTTGGAATGCCCTCTATCGAGTGTTCCTATACAACTTTGATGGTAGTGTACCCTTCTACCATTGTTGTTTGGATTTCCTCAATTGACTACCTATTGTATTAATAGTGTTTAATTACTTTATTAATTGGGTTTATTTCATGTGGTTGGGAAGAATGATTGTTATCCTCCCCATGCAGGTTCAATTCCCATAAGTGACGTGATGAGCTCATTAATGAGTATATTATTGTAATGGCTTTGAGCCTTGTTGTTAAACAACCTTGATCCCTGAAGAATATCTTAACTATGGGCTAGAGGGTGGGGTGCTTTGTTACATGGAGAAAAAAATTATGTTTAGTTACTTTGATCATCCTTAATGGACTTTCCTTGTCATATTCTCCACTAGTAATTATTGGCTTTTGTTTCCAACTTCCCTTGTTTTTTTTAGTTTGTTTTACCCAATTTTTTCAATAGTAAGTTGTGCTCACTCAATGTTACTTATTTTTCTCCCTTGTCACTTATAAATTTTCTTGTTCACCCTTCTTTTCTAAGGCTCTTCTTTTTTGTAGCATCTTGCTTTGTTCTTGCCTCAACGCAAACATGCCCTATCTTGTGTCCATGAGTTCTTAGTTTGATATCATGTTCCTTCATCCCCTCATGAGGAGTTGGGGTTTAACAATTTTGTCTTGGAACCCTTATTATTTTTTTCACCAAGTTTAATGGTCATGTTGACACACCATTTAGAGTACTCATCTTTTGAGTGGCCCATGATGATGGTTTAGATGCTTGTTTCTTTAGCTGCCAAGTATCCTAAGTTTCTTCATCCCTAACGCTTATGGGAAAAATTTTTGGCTCTTTTCTCCTTAATGATTAGGGAACCCTCCTAAAATTATTGTTGCAAAACCATGAAAATTGTAATCTAGCTTGAGCATTATTTGTCAAAGCACAATTTCCTTTTGGTATGGTGTCATACCTATCAATCTAACACCTATGTGACTGTGTAGGAAAAAACAAGATATTGGCCAATCTTTTTTTTGTTTTAGTGTTAACAAATGAATACGCCTTTATCAACCCTCATCGGTGCTTCATGTCTTGTATCTTTCAGTAACCTTTCAGGTCACTTCTTTGGGGAATTCTTATTATCATCTTTTTAAATGATCATAACATGGTTTTAGACTAATATTCTTATCAATATCAATGCTCTTCAAACCCAATTCTTCCTCCAATACAGTTCATAATTTCCTTATGTCGTTGTATATGAGTTTGTCTATGCCATTAGTACCTAAAAAACTCCAATTACTAATTTGAACAAACCAACATTTCTTTATCACCCTTCATTGGTGCTTTATGTCTTGTTATCTTTTAGTAGCCTTTGAAGTATTAGCACATGTATTCAAATTAACATGCTTATTAATGTTAGTGCTTACCAAATCAAATTCTTGTCTCCTAGGTTTTCCATCCAAACTTTAGCTTGTTGTCTCTAATTTCTTAGTAGATTTTACGCAAGTCCCCTCATAATTTTCAAATCCTTTTGTTGATATGTGGTCAAGGGTCAATTTCCAAGTGCATATACCATGGTTCTTTCATATTTTTCTTAATGATCTTCTTTCTCTTCCATAGGCTTCTTTTGGCCTTAAATTCTTACCAAGACGCAGTAGAACCTTTGAATTATTACTTATTCCTTCGCATTTAATAGCCTTGTGTAATTGTCAATTTACACCTAGCTTTACTATATGTACATTGGTTTTTAGAGGTTCTTATGCCTATATTATAGCACTTTCCATTTGCATTCTTTCTTAGCAGTGATGATCTCAAGCTAACAAAAGTTTCCAATAAGGGGCCACCTTCCATCAACCTCCTACTATGGCTTTCTCCATGGCTTTCCTACTCATCATGTTTGAAAGCATATGTGATTGATTTTACATCTAAAGGTCTCCCATAGATTTGATGGCTCTCACTTACAACTGAGATATTAGGTGACAACAACCCCTCCCCATGGCATTAACTTGCCCTCAAATCACCTCCCATATAAATCTGATCATAATTCATTGTGTTGTGCCTCTCATGGCTTATTTGATGCTTTCCCGAATGGTATTCATTTGACCTCTAGATGTCCATGATTCCTTTATGTCAATTAGCCTCCCATCAAGTTAATGACTCTCACTCACTGTTAAAAATTTTGTGATAATGACTTATCTCCATGTCATTCACACGACCTTAACTTGTCACCAAATCACCTTATATTAACATTGATCACAATCCTTTGTGCTATGCCTTTGATGACTTCTTCTAAACTTTCTTCAATGTTAATGATTTGACCTCTAGATTCCCATGGTCGCCTTGTGTTAGGAGTTATTATTTATGGTAATTGGCTTCTTGTTGCTTTGATACTTCCTCCTTATTAGGCCTGAAAATTGACATTTCCTCTACTTATCAAATGAGAATTTGATTATGGTTGGATTTTTGTTAGACTTTCATTTTACATTTTATGCAAAAAAATTAGTGGCAATTTCTTTGTTTGGGAGTTGTTGTGGTATTCAACAACCCCCAATTTATTAATGATAGTAGTTAATATTACGTTAGTAAATGGGGACCCTTCAAAAAAATCTATCCAAAAAACAAAACTTAGCATTTAGGCATTTATTTTATTTTTTGGAATAAAGCAAAGATAGTAATCAAAACCCTCTTTCTAGAAAAACTATTAGAAATTTACCTTCACACATATAGCATGATTTAAAGCCACCAAAAGACCTTTCTAACCCTCCAAAATCAAGAAAATCAATTAAGTAAGGACTCTATGCTCAAAACTATCATAAAACCTGACATAAACTAAGTTCTTAAGCTTTTTCTCGCATCACATAGCACCATTCATAAAGGGCCCGCTTTAAAAAGTTCATTGTGAAACATGCGAGATGCGAAACTGCGATGGCGTTACAACTCTTATCACATCACATTTCGGGTGTTTAAATGAACACCTTGTACTTACCACCAACCGATATTGCGATATGCGATCAAAACCTGGACCCACTCTTTAAGAATCATAAGCAAATGTTTTAGGTCTGCCGCTCAGTAAAAAGGGTCTTTTACATAGGATAAACCGACAAGTAGCTATGTTTTGAAAACAACCAATGAGCAGCTCACATCTCACATCTCGCAGAAATACAGTGGGAGGTAAGAAAGGCGGAAAGGCATATTACGATATTGTGATCTGCGATATTGCTTCACAAATTGCACAATCGTTATCATCATAGTTCAAAGGCTTGTCTCCCTAGAAGCTTTCTTCCCATTTTACGATGCATAACACTTATGAGCATTAAAATTAGGGGATAATGAATCATTAGTGGGAATTTAATAAGAAATAACTGCATTTATGTGTGAAAAGCCATTTAGTGTGATACGATATCTTCTTACGTGCATTCAAATAAAACTCCTTTTATCGCCTTTACAAGCTATCTGCATTATTTTGTTTTACGTTCATATTTGTGTATCTGATAGTTGTTGTTCTTCACTTTCAGGAAAAATCCGCAAAGCGAAGCATTGAGAACAATGGTGAAGAAAGGCAAGGCAGTTGCTTCTGAGAAGTCAGAAATGACTCCTCTATTTACGAATACTATATGCAACAGAGAGGGAGGAACCTCTATATGGGAGGCTATGTATAACATATTGGAGGAGGAGCAGCTGAGGATTATGGAAACAAAAATTATAGTTGATGGACGTGATTCCTCAGACGCTTCCATGTTAGAGATGGCATGCTCATTTTTGCACCACATAGTTGTGCGACCGAAGATAATCCCTTATACCAAAATGGTTAAATGGGTTATTGATGAAACTGACATCTCAGACAGAGAATTCAGTACAAGAAACCAAGGGGTTATGGGATCTTTTACCCCAGACAACCTACGGCTTATGTACCACCTACCAAAGCCACAGGTCATCTACAATAGGCAGTTCGTGGAGAAGTTTTCCAAAGAAAACGACGACCCAGTAGACTGCACCCAGACCTGGTCCAATAATGAGGAAAAGATCAAGAAAGATAAAAATGGTATGTACACTACTTCGTTTGTTAGGTCCCTATAATACTAGTGATGCCCCCATTAATATTGTACTTGTATCCCTTATTAATATTATTGTGCCCCTATTGTCCCCATATTGTTATTACTGTGCCCCATAGAATCCCTCCATTGTTGTTTTTGTGCTTTTATATTATCATTGTTAGGTCGGCTTGGTTATATTGTGACCCCCTAGACTCCTATATATAGAAAGGAGGTATTGTCATTTGAATCATCCAAGAATTATTCATTTGTATAATGTAAATGAGGTTTCCCCCTTGAAGAGGCTGAATTCTAAGTCGTTCAACTATCTTTCCTATCCTTTTGTGAGCTGGTTTCATAACATTTGGTATCAAAGCTTTGGATTCTATGGTTTCGCTGCTCCAAATAGGTCATCGTGGCATTTTCACTATAAAAAAAATTTCTGCGACGTTTCGGAAGTGAAAAAAAAACCCATTTGAGAGGAAATTGCACTGAACCTCGAGTCCGAATTTCAGATCTTTTCGCACTATATTTACGGAGATATGATCTGAGGAAGTTGGTCTTTTTGCAGACTCCTGAATTACATTCCAAACAAGAGACCTAGGGAAAATCATCATAATTTCTCTCTGAGCATCGGATTGAAATTTTGTAAGAAGGTACAGAAAGAGGATGGACTGTAGTTTCTTGTATATATTTTTCAGAGCAAAAGGTTGAAACAGTGACACGTGGCACTTCATACAAGTTCGCTATTCTGGAAAGGTCTATAATCAGATCATCTTGGGAGATTGTGCATAATGCTTCCTTGGAGAATCCAATTTGGATCAAACTGGTGGCATTGGAAAGAGGATGTAGAGGGTTACTATAATTTGCAATTTCAGAACTAGATGATTCGAAATTACAGAGATACATCAGATTCAATATCAAGCTCCTACAAAGTGAAAAAAGGTGTGTAGTTTTTTTTAAATTTTTGCATGAGCTTGGTTTGAAAATTTAGTTTGAAGGAATTCAAAGGGCATAGTAAAGCATTATTATCGGTAATTGATACCCCGAGGAAAGAAAATGCAAACACCTAGTAAGCAACTTGAAAGCTCTAGCATGAGTCATGAAGAAGAGGAAGAAATGCGACATGATATATCAAAATTTTGAGCCCAAGTGCAACAAGTGTCACTTGCACAAAAAGTAACAGAATCTAAGATGGATGGTTTAAAGAAAGATGTAGAAGCTAATATGGATGGTTTAAAGAAAGGTGTAGAAGCTAAGATGGATTGTTCAAAGAAAGGCATAGAAGCTAAGATGGATGACATGGAAGCTAAGATGAATGGCATGGACGCTAAAATTGATGGCACAGATGATAAGATGGAAGAATTGAAGATAAATATGAATAAGTTGCTACAAGAAATGGTCACTAATGGTGAAATGGTACTAAAGGAAACTCATGATGAGAACAAAAGAAATGTTAATCATGAATCCATAGACTCTAATGTTGGATCAAAGACCCACCATGTTCCAAAAATCGATATGAGGAAGTTTGAAGGCAAGGATCCTGCAACATGGATATTACAGATGGAGCAATTTTTCGATCTCAATAATGTGCAAAAGACACAAAAGGTACGTATGGAAACCTTATATTTGGAACAATCAGTTTGTATGGTATCAATGGCTTGCTCTCGTAAACAATTTATCACTTGGGCAATTTTTACGGAAAAATTGATAGCACATTATGAGGATACAAAAAGCAACACTTTTTTTAGCCAATTAATAAGTCTCAAACAAAAGGGTTCAATAATGGACCACATTGAGGAGTTCCAAAAATTGAACATAAGGGTAAAAGATATTCCAGAGGAGCATAGGATTGATGTGTTCATAGGGTCTTTAAAGGATAATATCCAACATGATGTTCGCCTTTGGGAACCTAATTCATTAGAGAAGGCATTCAGGTTAGCAAGAAAAATGGAAAGCAAAATTATGGCAACCAGGAAGCATACCACTCACAACTATAAAGACGGAAGTGTTGTTGCCCCTAGTCTTCCACAACCTATAAGGTTGACACCACGACAATTGGAAGAAAAAAGAGCAAAAGGGCTTTGTTACAGTTGTGATAGCAAATACACTAAAGGTCATAAGTGTGCTGAGAAGAAATTATTCTACATAGATGGTGAAGAGGAAGAAGAAAAGGAGCAAGAAAGGTCAAAAGAAGAGGATATACTCCAGGAACAAAGCCTAGATGAAGAACAAATGAATCTGACCATATCTTGTAATGCATTGGCGAGAATTACCACTCCTCAAACCATCATGATAGAAGGACAAATCAAGAAGAAAAAGGTAATAGTGTTGATTGATTCAGGAAGTACTCACAATTTTATTCATTGTAAGGTAGCAAAAGAATTGAATTGCTTCTTATATCTAGCACCAGAGTGTCAAGTCATGGTTGCAAATGGAGGAACAATAAATTGCTCTGGAAAGTGCCATAATATCAAGCTATCCATGGGAGAATATGTATTGACTAGCCCAATGCTTTCCATTCCAATGGGAGGTGTTGATGTTGTATAAGGAGTCCAATGGCTACAATCCTTGGGGACAATAGCTTTTAATTTTCAAGAACTTTTCATGAAATTTTCTATGGAAGGAAAGGAAGTTGTATCAAGAGGTATTGCAAGGAAACCGGGAAAGATAATCAGCTCTAATGGTATGACAAGCTTCTAAAAAAGGAACAAAAAGGTGTAATTGCACAATTATGTTCGCTAGATGTTTCCACATTGGAATCATCTATTTCTCCAGATCTCCAAATAGTCTTGGACAATCATTCCAAGGTATTTGAGACTCCCAAAGTCTCCCACCTATTCGTGATCATGATCATGCTATTCATCTGATTCCAGGAAGTGTTCCTCCAAACATCAGGGCATACAGATATCCCAATGCCCAAAAGAGTGAAATTGGACGTATGGTTGCAGAAATGCTAGAGGCTGGTATAATTCAACCGAGTCAAAGTTCTTTCTCTGCTCCAGTAGTATTGGTGCACAAGAAGGATGGATCATGGCGCATGTGTCTGATTATAGGGAGCTCAACAAGCTCACTATTAAAGATAAGTTTCCCATTCCTGTCATTGATGAATTACTGGATGAATTGCATGGATCAATTTACTTCACCAAGTTGGATCTTCGTTCAGGATATCATCAAATCAGAATGAAGATTGAAGACATTCTGAAAATAGCATTTAGAACTCATGAGGGTCATTATGAATTTTTGGTCATGCCTTTTGGCCTTACCAATGCACCCTCAACATTTCAAGGTCTGATGAATTCAATTTTCAAACCATTCCTTAGAAAATTTGTGTTAGTATTCTTTGATGATATACTAAGCTACAGCAAGTGTTGGAAGGATCATGTTGAACATGTTGACAGGGTGCTACAACTATTGGAGGAAAAACAATTATATGCAAAAAGATCCAAATGTTTCTTTGGAGTACAAGAGGTGGAATATCTGGGTCATATTGTATCTCATGAAGGAGTTAAGGTAGACCCTAGCAAAATTAAAGCCGTTAAGGAATGGAGAATCCCCACACCATAAAGCATCTGTGAGGATTTCTCGGGTTGACAAGGTATTATCGCATGTTCGTTAAGAATTATGGGAGAATAGCAACACCTCTAACAACACTATTGAAGAAAGATGCATTTTCATGGACTCCAGAAGCAACAAAGGCTTTCGAACATCTTAAAGAGGCAATGTGCCAAGCACTTGTCTTAGCTATGCCGGACTTCACAAAAACCTTTATTGTGGAATGTGATGCTTTAGGAAATGGAATTGGTGTTGTTTTAGTGCAAGACGAAAGACCCATTGCTTTTGAAAGTCGTCCAATCAAGGGAAAGTTTTTACACAAAGCTATTTATGAGAAGGAAATGTTGACAATACTCCATGCACTTAAGAAATGGCGACCCTACCTAATGGAAACACACTTCAAGGTAAAAATAGATCATTATAGCCTT
>APFE031254295.1:0-16058 GCA_000404065.3 Pinus taeda | reverse complement strand
AATTTATGATCTAAGATATTTCTTCTTGTGATATGTGACTGCATGGATGTACTTGTTTGGTCAATTTAATGTTCTTAAATTGCTTACATAAATTATTGACTGGAGTTGGTAAACTTGTGAACTGCAAGTGCACTATATATGCTAGAAGCTTTCTTGAGTTTATTAAAATGATGATTGTGTTTATTTTAAGGATTTTCTTTATTCTTATGTTCCTAATGAAATTGATGATTTACAATTAAATTCCTAAAATCAACTCTGAAAAGAAAATTAAAACAAGCTATCATGATCCTATTTAACTGACTATCGTTAGTTTCAAAAGAACTATTATGCAAGGTAATAGAAAAGCAAAACTACTTTGTAAATTCTACGAAAAACTTCTTTAAGATAAATTGTGTTTTTGAAAAGAAACTAAAAAGAAAGCTATTCTAAAATCTATGAATAAACTACTTATGTTCTAGAAAGATGATTATTGATGCTCTAAAAGAGAATCACTTATATTCTAGAATAAGCATCATATGTTAAGATCTCTACACTATAATTAACAATTTAACTTTGAAATGATAAAGCAAAAACATAAGGAATTCAATCTAACAGATGTATTTGCTATGAAAAGAAGAAGTGTATATACATGGTTCTATTTTAGAATGCATATAAATTATTGAAATTGGTAGAAAGCAAAAGAAATACTGTAAACAAATTACTATAAAGAAATTGAAGCTACGATAATGAAATTATGGAAATAACAAAAATGAAATGACTGATCTAAACGTAAAAGATTGAACCTCAATTGTTTGTAGGGGCCCTCCACAAAACAACAGGTTTTAGAACTTTAATTCAACAGCTAACTGTGCATGAGGTTGACAAAAATGCTTCTTCAATTAAAGAGAACATAGTTATAAAACTTTAAACATTCATTCAAAGATTACATATGCCTCCTCCTTTCTGTTTACAGAGTATATATATAGAATTCTTGCTCAACAAATTGAGACTTTTCTACCTTATAAAACTTAAAACAATCCTAGTTTTAATTCTAATCTATAATGGAGTAATAACATTGCTCTACGATTTTCTATTTGGAAAGCAAATTGGAGAGTTGTGATTTATCTAAACTCTCGTTTCTCTGCTTATCCACGTACTAACTTGTTTCTTTGATTGCATCATTGGGTGATTTCCTTGATGATTTGGCTCGGGCGAATAGGAGGAGATCAATCCCCATCTTCCCATGTGCTTCTTTGCTTGGCTGGCGTATTGGAATTCGATAAACCATGGAGATAGTTGTAGAATCATGAAACAACTGTAGAATCATATTAATTCTGTAGCTATTGCAATATTTTAACTTAATAATAAGGCACATTAATAAATATGAAAAATAAGACATCTGGGTACCTTACCATGTGAAAATCTATAGTTTACTACTTATTTGAGTTGATAGCGATGATGAAAAGAGGAAAAATGGATTAAAAGAGTGTCAAAAACAAAACAATCATGGGACTCTACATTCTCCCATGCTGAGGTTTTTGCATGTCCTCATGCAAAACACAAAACTGATGTCTCGTGTTTAATTATTGCATTTCTTTTAAGATCTCTGCAAGTACATCCAAATTCATCTTTTTCCCTTTCTTTCCGATCATTGCCATCCTTGGCTTTTTCATGAGAATTTTGTACTGCAGGTTTATGACTTGTCTTTGTAGAGCTTTGTTTTTCTGCTTTAACTTCTTATTTTTCTTATACCACAGACTTAGGTGTAAAAGAATATTGTCACTCTTAGCTATTTGGATTTCACTTTGTGCCTTTAGGGTTTGATTCTCCTTCTGAATGCACCTATTTAGTGTCTCCAGCTCGAAAACTTCTTGTTTTAAAACATTTATCACTAGAGGTTCTTATGGTTTACTAAACTGGACTTCTTCTTGATTTAAAACTAATGTTCTTGCTGCATCTCTTTTCTCCAGGGACTCGATATAATCACAAATTTCTTGTTGTACAGTATCAATATTAGGTGTTCTTCAGCCTGGGCTCTAAGGAGGTGAGATGAAAGTTGGCGAAGAAACCCTTAAATCTTCTTCTACTTCTAAGTCGATACACTCTATACTTTTTGAAGGCAGTTCTTTTGTTGCTGGATTGAGTCTGGTACTTCTTCTTAAACTTGTCACAGGAAGCATTTGAATTTTTTCTTTCTTCCTTTCTATCTTAGGCTTTTCTATTTTGGGTGTGCTCTTTGTCTTTTGCTTAATTTCTCTCTTCTAACATTTTTCTTGTTTATATTTTCTAAAATTTCTGCAAGAGAAATGTCATCCTCTGATGGCTCCTGTGGTTGTTGTTTTTCTTGTTCCACTGGTTCTTCAATTTTTGTTTTTCTCCCTCTCTTGGTTTTGATGCTACTCAGATGTTCTTGAGTATCTTCCTTAAAATGATTCCTCAGTAAAAATCTTTCCCAATTATCACTCACATTTTTAAGATGAAATTCAACAAGGATTTTAACAAGACCATGATGATACATGGTATTCTCTATAAACTAAATTTTCCTTTGAACATTCCTTGACATCTTCCTTAGACTATGAAGTAAGAAATATGGAAGATTTATTTCATAATCCTCAATCAAATTGATCAACAATCGAATATGATAGAAAAACATGTATCCAAACATCCCTTCACAAGTAACAAATTTTTGAATTATCAAAAGTAAATTTCTCCACTTACTATTCAATGTTGTGCTCAAAATGCCCTTCTTAAAAATGGTGGTGTCCATGCTAGGTTTCTTTAGAAAAACCTTCCAGTCCTCCCTCTCAATACCTCTATTTTTAAACCATTTTTCTCCAATTCGAGGCAATCCAGTAGCTTTGGCAACAAAGGACTCTGTTACTGTAAAGTTTATGACCACTATTTCGACTTCCACCCCATCAAAAGCTCTGGCGAAGGATTTGGTTATTTCTTTCTGGAAACCATTGAATTTGTCCACAAACTCCAGCCACTATGCTTTCTACAACAATTCTCTTGTCTATGGATATCCTTTGAAAAGATTTATCCCTGCTAGTTTTGTTCTGAATATAACCCCCATGGTTGAGAAGCTTTATCTCAAGATTGTTTTGTTTGACATGATAGGAGGGTTTCAGAGCAATGAGGATGAAAGTGTGAATGATGGGAGTGTAAGTGGTAAGGGTATAAAAAAGTGCGACATAATCTAACCATTGAGAGCATGAATGAGCATGATTTAGGCGATTGGGTCAATAAAATCGGGATGTGGGTTGGAGTGTAAGTATAATGATGAGGTGTGAATGGTGGATTAGATCTGATTTGACATGATACTATCAACTCTTAGTAGTAATGATTTTGAATTTTGGTAGTATGATATCTATATGATTCATACATTTAATGTTTTTGATCCCTATTATCAAATTAAAGATTTGCATATCTTTGAATTATTTCTTTCTAACCTTTGGTTGTTGTCCTTCATATTATCTTCAGGTGCTTTGCAGTGGAGGGAGTCAATCACTCTTTCAATTGTTTCATCAAAAATTTATGTGAAATTGGTGGCAGAAATTTGTTAGAGCTGCACAAACTCAGTAATTTTGTAGCTATTTTTAGTTCTGAAAAGAAAAGACGGATATAAAGAAAATGGGTTTAGAACAAGTATGAGGAAAATTTAAGGTGTCAAAAATTGATTTTCACCTTAGATTTTATATAAACATGCCAACCATTGTTGGTTTTCAAGTTTATACATTCTTATTTTTATTATTATTATTTTATTTTATTTGTTATATTTTATTTTATTTTTAAGAAAGAAAAACACTTTGGGAGATCAAGTTGGGGAAGAAGGAAAATCCTTCTTCACCAACTTTAAATCAGTATTATCTTGCAAATATTTTAGAAATTCTTCCTTGGTTAATGGCTTCTAATAGATTCTTAGTCGATGGCCATTCACAAGAAAGGTGATCCTTTCTTTACCAATAGTTTTGATCCCAACTGCACCATTATCAAAGATTGTTTCAATCTCATAAGGCCCAAGCCAATGAGTTTGAAATTTTCCTTGGAAATCTTTGAACGTTGAATCAAACAGTAATGCCCAATCTTTTGGCTGGAACTTTCTCTCTTGATATATTTTTCATGCCATCTGGATCTCTGTTGTTGAACTAGATTGGTTCTTTGGATTGCAACTTGTCTTATCTCATAATGTTCATTCAGTTGCTCCATTCTTTGTTTTTGTGCCTCTAAAAGATAAAGACCCAATTTGACTTGAAACTCAATAGGAAACAGAACTTGTTTCCCATAAACAAGCTCATAAGGAGTATGCCCTGTAGTATTTCTCCATGTGGTATGGTATGCCCATAAAGATTCTGGAAGCTTTTCTACCCAATCTTTTCTATGCAAATGCACAGTTTTGGTGAGAATTGCTTCAATGACTTTATTGGTGGACTCCACCTCTCCATTTGCTTGAGGATGATATGGAGTAGACTTCCAATATTTAATTTTTTATTCCTTCATTATGTTCTCTACCAACTTGGATGTGAATTGAGTACCTTGATCTGTTATAATTTCTCTTGGGACACCAAAAGGAGTAAAAATATCCTCGAAAATTAATGAAACTACAACATTTTCAGTAGCAAAAAGAAGTCCTTTAGCTTCTACCCATTTTGTAACATAATCAATGCAAACAAGAATGTACCTTTTTTGCCTCGAAGGTGGATTGATTGGACCAACAAAATCCAGAGCCCACTTTTCAAAAGGCTCAATAAGTACCTGAGGTTGTAGATGCATCCCATCAGAAGGAATAGGTTTCCCCATCCTTTGACAGCTATCACATCTCTTAACATACTCCCTGACATCCTTAAAAAGGGAAGGCCAATAGCATCCTAAGAGAAGGAATTTGTAAGAAGTTCTTTTGTCAGTGAAGTTTCCTCCACATGGCTCATCATGACAAGCTTTCAGTATCTTTGGTACTTCATCTTCTCTAACACATCTTCGGATGATCAGATCTGGCCCTGTTTTATAAAATTCTTCATTTATCCATGAATAAGATGCACTAATTTGAATTACCTTCCTTTTTTCTCGAGGAGACAAGTATGATGGTAATTTTACTGTAGTCAAATAGTTAGCAATATTTGCAAACCATGGAGATTTAGTAGATACTGCAAAAAGAAATTCATCTGCAAAATTATCTTCTATAGGCAAGTCATTGTTATCATTTTGAATCCTTGATAAAATGTTAGCAATTGTATTTTGTTTTCCAGATCGATCCAAAATACTAATGTTAAACTCTTGCAACAACAACAACCATCTAGTGATTCTGCTTAGTGATTGGTTTATTCATCAAGTATCTAATTGTAGAATAATTAGTATGTACAAAAGTTTCATAGCTAATATAATGTCTGAATTTATTGATGGCATGAACAACAACTAAAAACTCCTCAATGATAGTATAATTTAATTCTGCAGGAGTCAAATTTTTACTAGTGTAATAAATGGCATATAGAATTAAGTATTTTTGTCCTACTACAGCTCCTAAATCTGTGTCCGAAGCATCAGTCGAAATGTGAAAAGGTAATTTCCAATTTGGTCCTCTAAGAATAGGTGCTTCAAAGATTTTCTCTTTTAATGACTCAAAGGCCTTTTGGAAATCAGAATTCCAATTGAATTCACAGTATTTTATGAGAAGTTTGAAAACTGGAGATGCATTTTTTGTAAAGTTTTCTATGAATCTTCTATAATAACTAGTGAAACCAAGAAAACTTCTAACATCTCTTCGACAGGTTGGAATAGATAATTTAGAAATAACTTCTACTTTAGACGTGTCCACTCTAATTCCATTTCTTGAAATATGGTGTCCTAAAACAATTCCCTCAGTAAACATCATAAAACATTTTTCATGGATTAATGAGAGATTTGCCTCTTTACATCTAATGAGAACTCTTTCCAAAATTTTAAGAGCTTCTTTAAAAGAATTTCCATAAATTGTAAAATCGTTTATATACACTTCCACACAATCATGAATTAGATCAGAAAAAATGCCTAATACCACTCTTTGGAATGTTGCAGGAACATTACATAATCCAAAAGGAAGTACTCGATAAGCATCTGTTCCCCATGGGTAGGTAAAGATAGTTTTATCTTGGTCTTCTATAGCTATTTGGATTTAATTATACCCACTAAAACCATCTAAAAATGAAAAATATTTATTTCCTACCAATGTATCTAAAACTTGATCTATGAACGGGAGTGGAAAGTGATCTTTTAAAGTGGTTTTGTTCAATTCCCTATAGTCAATACACACTCTCTATTTTCCATTATTTTTAGGAACAATTAATAAGGGTGAAACCCACTAACTATCCGATATTGGATAGATGAAATTGGTAGTCAAGAATTTTTGTAGTTCTTCCATAACAATCTCCCTTAGATTTGGATTCATTCTTCTTTGAGGTTTTCGAATTGGTTTGGCATTTTATTTAATGTAGATATGATATATACAAGTATTAGGATCAATTCCCTTCATGTCAGTATATTCCCATGCATAAGAAAATGAATGTTCTTGTAACATCTTGATTAATTCTTTCTTTTGAAATTCTTCCAAATTATTGTTGATATTCAAAGTTTTTCCTTCAAATATTTCAATTGTAGAATTGCCAAATTTTTCCATAGAATGCAAGGATAGTTGACGGGATGATAAATATTCAATATTTCATTGTTCTTGAAAATTCTGACTAGATTCACAATATGATGAAGATTCATTATTTTCAATTAAATTTAAAATTTGATCTTCTTCATCTATTTGTGAAGTAGCAAATATTGGTCTTATATCAAAGACATCATCTATCCATTCTTCATTTTCAACCTCTACTGTTGTTTTTGTTGGTGGATACAATGTGAATTTCTTTGTTGTACTCCCATAATAAATGAACATATGACTAGATCTACAACTTATAAAATCATTGGTGTATCTATCCATGGTCTTCCTAGAATTAATGGATGTCCTCCTAAGTTATTCTTGGGTGTTAAAATCATAAAATCAATAGGGTATTCCCAATTGTAATAGTGTAGGTGTATCTTGAAGATTAGAAAGTTTTAATTGACTCATAGTTTGTTTACTCATGATATTTATGGCTGCTCCTAGATCAATCAACGTATTTGGGATCTCCACACCATAGATGTGTGTTTTCACAATGGGACTTCCTCGATCAAGATATTTCTATATTGTTGTTTTACCCATCATGATATCTGCAATTTTTCCAACTAGTTGGATTCTTTTGATTTCTTTTCTTTTTCTTCCAGGTATTTTTATGATCAAGTCCCTAATTGTTTTTGCGAAAATTGGTATTTCTTTAATGGCTTGAAGCAAAGGAATCTTTATGCAAAGATTCTTCGGTTCCTCTAACATGTCGTAATCGGGGACTTAAAAATAAATAAAAAATAAAAATCCACCCCTTCATCAATTTTTAATCTTTCAAGGAAAGGTGGTTTTGAAATAGATATTGAAGGTTGTTCCATAATAGGAGTTGAGTTATTTGAATGTGTTGGAGTAACTTATTTTTGAGTTTTTCTTTTTCATTAAGAGACTTTTCTTTTTTCAGATATCTTTTCTTTTTCACTTTCTTGAATAACAACTGATGTGGACTTCTTTTCTAATATTCTACCATATCTAAGTTGAACATTGTTTAAATCTAGTGGAGTTATCATGTAGGTTTGAAAATTTGGACCTTCCATATTGTAAACAGGTTGCAAATTTTTATTATTATTTGGTTTTGGGAGTGGCTGGGCAGGCAATTGGTTTGATCTTTGAGAAAATGGTAATGAAAGTTGTGGATTCAAATTGTGAGGTTGAGTTTGTTGAACAGGCTGAGGATAATATTGTGGAGGAAAAGTAGGATATGATTGTTGAAATTGTGGAAATTGAGGATATTGGGGGTATTTTCCATAAGGATTTAGCCATCCTTGTGGCCAAGATTACTAAGGCATTGCGGTAGTCCAATTAATTTGCGAAGATTATCCAAATGGTTGGGTATTAAACCTTGAACTGTATTTGGCTATGGATTCTGCCAAGGTCTTTTAGCAATAAAACAAAGAGGATCTACTTGATTCGGTACTCCTTCTTGATAGACAACTTTAAGACCTGGTATTAAGGGACATTCTTTTGTATCATGATTTTCTGCACAAATAACACAAGTTTCTACACTTTTTAAATCAAGAGGACAATCTCTCAAATCATGTTTCTTTCTACACTTAGGGAAAAAAATGGACAACGCAACATTTTCAGCTTTTTTCTTGTTTTATATTCTAAGGGTGTCAATTTTTTTCCCGTATGGAAAAATCGTAATTTTGTTCATAATGAGAAAAATTACATGTTGTAGATGCTAAGGAGCATATGCAATATTATCTGATCCTGTTTTCACAGAATACATAAAAATCTAAAAAATTACAGCTAGCCTATTCTTTCCTATCTTTCTTCTTTTCCACTTTTCGCCAACCACCAGCGTTGGGAGTGGATGTTCCCATGGATTTATTTTCTTTTGTTTAAGGGTGTCAATTTGTTCACTAAGACTCCCTAAAATATTTGTTTTAAAATTATCAAAAAAAATTCCTAATTCTGCTCTACTTACTGTCCCAGCTGCAGATTTATTAATCCTTGATAAAAGAGGATCTCTTGGATTTTTCTCAGTTCTTGCTTTGCCTCTTGAAATGTGTATGCACAACTCACAACTTTCTCCTAGTGACAACTAAGAAATGTCTCCCTTACCCATTAGATTGAGAAGATCAATCCACTCATCTCTAATGGATTTCAATAAGAGAGCTTTCAAAGTTTCCTCATCTAGATTATTCATTTTTTCCCTTTTTATATTGTAAGCAAATCTTTCGATGAAATCTTCAAGATTTTCATCTTCTTTTTGTATCATTTTAAAGACTTGTTACACAACATTTTTTCATTGTCCCTATACTCCTCATCTATGATCGTGGAGGACCTCTACAGTGTACCCTACATGCTTTCCTATCATGAAGAAACTCCCATTGTGTCCCTCTTCATGAGCAGAACAATTCCCTTTTGCATCATTTCCCAAAAATATTTTGTTTATCCCAATTTACAAGACCGACGCTAATGACCCGTGTCCTCCTCGCGCTGATATGCAGGGTTTACAACTGTCCCTAGCGCCAGTTGGATCGACTGAGCCCTTTCTCAGTCACGTTGATCCTCTTTTGGAAAGTTTTTTAAATATGGAGCCGAAGCTTCTACCTCTAAAAGCTTCGTAACAGAAGTTTGGTAAATGGTTAGGTCAGACAGAGTCGAGGAGGTCAGTTTGGGCTCCTTTCCCCTATTAGGATGGAACTAATCCAAGAGATAAGGCCTTCTCCCATGAGAAGAGGAACCATCTCCCATCCATCCAAGCTATAAAAACCTCTCTTTTTCCCAAGCAAAATATTTTAGTCCTAATTAAGTTCTCGCTGAAGTTTTGATTTTGGAGTAGTCAACAAGCTACCCATAGTTTGTAGCTTTCTAGTTTGTGTTTAAGGGATAATTGTGAGTTTGGTTTGGTGTGAAGACTAAAGGGAAGAGCCTTGAGACTACCACTATTGAGGCTATTCATGAGATGCTAGCAGAAATGTGGGGAACCCGGATATGTTGGAGGAGGACAACAATGTCAAGACATCGGTTGTAATCTCTTCTTGAACTAATATAGATGCAACTATCAATTGGTTTCCTACATGAAATGTCATCTCACATATTCATGGCTTAATGTTTCTTGGCCTATTAAGTAGGCTGAATACAATATTGTATACTATTACGTTTGTTGTTTGTTGTTGTTTACTTGTTTCAAGTGTGCGAAGGAAAGAAACGAAAGATAGTTGGAGCGAGGAAGCAGGATCATCACCAAGCAGAATAGTGTTCTAAGAGGTAGGCCCTCTTAATTGATTCTAGCCTAAGGAAACCTTCCATATATTGTCTGTTTGTGACTAGACCCTCTCTCTCGGGCTAGAGGAATTGTTTGTGTCCGCACTTAGAATTTACCTGCATCACAAATTGACGACTCCATTGGGGACCCAATCCTTCTATTTAATTGATTGTAATTTCATGGTTTTGTGTGAACTTTTCTAGTGTCTCCATTTCCCTCTACTCTTCTCTGCTTTGCCTGGTTTACTGCTCTAAGTCTAAAATTTACATTAGCGAGTCTGGTTTTTACCTGGGGAAATTTTTATTTTTTCCTTTGAATCCTTGGCCATCGCGGTTTTTTCTAAAACAGTCGCACCGATCGGATCGAGTTTTACTAAAATAGTTGCGTCGACCCCCTCTGGCACTTGTTGTTAGTTAGGCAGTCGCGTTGATGCTTGTAGATGGAGATTAGGATTTACCCCAGATCTCAACCAATGTGTCTTGCTCTCTTGATTTCTGCCTCTTAGCTTGTTTTAGGCTATTTCTCCCTTACTAGAAAGCTTGATTTGGCTTGGTTTATGTGCTTGTTGGTTTGCCTTATTTTGCTTGATTTCTTGAGTCTTTGGATGGTTAGTGGCTCTAGGACATCTAGATTGTCATCTATCCCGCTAGTTGTGAACTCAGTGAATCAAGTTGTTGGTGAATTTGCTCCTTGCATTTCATTTGTAGTCCTCTTATTGCTTTGATCTCCATCATTCAAGTTTGAAAAGTTTCGTTTGATTTTTTAAAGGTCTCTTTTCCAGCATAGATCACATTACTTGTATTGTTTTTGGTAGAGTCATTGTGTCATTAGTTTGGAAGAAGTTATTTTTGTGTCTTTTCATCTGTTTTAGGATTGACTGCCTCAAAACCCTTTTCATTAAAGTGTTTTACAAAAAATTCATTTTGTCATTTCATGAAAAGTACACAATTCTAGTTTGTTGCATCAATATGTTATGTCAATTAACATTATTGAAAACTAGAGTTGCATTTGCATTTGAAAAGAAAAAGAATTCTCTTTACCTTCGGAGGGACTGCTTGAAGTGCACTTGTTAGGAAAATAGAATTGGAAAGAGTTTTTTTCATTATTTTGTTTTCAAAAAGTGAAGTAGTGAAAAAATAATTTTGCTTTGAGTTGCTTGGTTGTCTACATTTGATTGTGTTTTCTACCCTCTCTAGTGTAAACAATTCATCGAATTGAAAGAGTCTTGTCTCATTTAACTACATATAGGATTTGTCGAGACATCGCTAAGGCTCGAAAACCGAGACATAATTCAAGATAAACTTTAAAATGAACTCAATTAATATAAGGTGCATTTGAAACCTAACAATCACATCTAGAAGGTCTAGGCTAGAGTCATGTTCCGACGTATTTAAACCTAGCAATTGTCGTGCGCTTTGGCACTAAATAGCGCTAGTACGGATTTGTGCTCCATGTACCGTCGAGTATATAAAGGGAGACCCCACTAGGTTGCAATCCTTTATCCATAGGAAGTCAATTCTGCTGCCTTGTAAACGTGATAAACCGAACACAACATTCAGCGAGATCGCATGCCCATACTTCTCGGTTCGCAGCGAGGTATTTTGCAGTTCATGGTTACCTGGTAATCCTTTTTACCTAGATCATCCTAAGTGGACATTTGATATTTTTGACTCTTTAAGCTTAAAATATCACCCAAACACTTGCCCTTTCGAGCTCACTTCAAATCAAAAGTGATAGAGTCACCTTTGCTTCTTTCTCAACTCTTAAAATGTGAAAGAGAATCAGTTTGTTTATGCATCTTAAAAAAAATTGCCCATGATCTCATAACATCCCTGTTAGTCTTTTCTAGACCAAATCGTGAGTATTCCCTTTAAAAGTACATTTAAACCCTTGGAATTTATCTCTCTATTCCTTTTATTTGAGGCAAATCCATCATGGTTGAACTGTCTGGTTCACCTAGTTCCTCTTCCTCTCTTTCGTCTGAAATATTGTCTAAGGAGCCATTTCCTGAATTACCGCAGTCACTTGAGGACCAAGGTGTTGAACTTGGAATTTTTCTGAGCATTCAACCTTTGTCATCTCATCCTCCACCTCCCTCATATACTGGGTTACTTTCTGATATTGGCCTGAAATCTCCGGATAATCGTATCCAGACTCCCGAGAGTCAGTCGACCCCTGACTGTCAGCTTGGACTGGTTGTTTATCCTTTGAATCCTTTGTTTGACCCTGTTGTGATATCACCGCAGTGTCCATACAGTCCGTACAATCATATGGGTATTCCTTTGGAATTATCCCCTCGAACATCTTCGGTCATTCGTTATCTCTTATTTCCACCCATGGAACTCGAAGGCGAATTTCTAGTCTCTTCTCTGGGTCACTTGGAGGTTTCCACTCCACACATTGTTGAAGAGGAAGAAGATTAGTTTCCTCCGGAAGGTTTCCCCTACACGGGAAGCATTCCCATCAATGTTTATCGGATTTTACCTCCTAACTATGTGAATTTAGCACAGTTGGTCTCAGGTACACCTAGTGCCTCTTCACTTTATCATAATCTTGTTTGGGTGTCTGGTGCCATGCCTACCACGGGTCTTTCATTACGAATCCGACCCCCCAACAGAGGTTGATTTTTGCAGTTACTTCAGTCCTGGTGCAGCCCACCATTCTGAACCCTCTTGTCTCGTCAGTCCAAGTCACTTGTCTAGTGCAACTGACAGTCTCGATTCCTACCTCTGTCAGTCCTTTAGTCCCTCCATTAAGTGTGCAAGTTGTGCCACCACCTAGGGGGAATAATCTGAATGTCTTTATTGTGTCGTGCACAACTAATGTGAGTAGCTCGCATGCTCACATGGTTTGGGTACAAGCCTTCTTCTGGTGTTATTCAAAACCCTATTGGTCCTGCTAGATCAAGCAATGTCTAGTACCAACAGGTCCAAAATCTCGTTGGTCCATCTAGGTCAAGAAATTTCCAGTATTAGCAGCCTTATGAGGCTCATATTTAGTACCAAACTCTTTATGTTCCATATGGTTCCCAAGGAATGGTAAATGCAACTTACATCCTTCAGCTTGGGTAGTACTTTCAGCCTGGTCCAACCACCTTTCCCGGTGGCTATGGCCAGATACAGTTCAGAAATTTTCAAGGTTTCAATTCAGGAACTGTCCAAGTACCCTTGTAGTAGCAAGGACAACCTCTGCAACAATAAGGGCAACCTTCGTTGCAGCAAGGTCCATCCATGCAGTAGCAGGGTCTGATGATGCAGCAGTAGGGTCTGATGATGCAGCAGCAGGGACCACTGCAATAGCCGCAGGGGCAACCCTCACAGCAGTTACAACACACCATGTAGCCACAAATGCAGTATGTTCAGCAAACCTCCCAACCTATGTCTTCACAAAGCCAACCTCTGCAATAGCAGGGACATGTTTTGCAGCTGCAAGGTCAACCCTCCCAGAAGCAAGGCCAACTCGGCTAGCAGCAACCCTTATATACATATCAACAGGGTCAACCTTTGCAAGGACAAGGTCAAGGTCAAGTCCTGTAGCAGCAGGCCCCAAATCCTCATGTCCAGGGGTAGCATGTTCAAAATCCTCTTATTCAAGGACAGTAGGTCCAAAATCCTTATGTCCAGGGCCAACAAGTTCAAAACCCATATGCCCATGGACAGCAAGTGCAAAATCCTCATGTCCAAGGTCAACAGGCTCAACAGCCTTTTAACCCGTATGTTGCTTATCAACAACCTATGACTGGACAATTCAAGGCTTTCAAGGTTAAAATCCATCCTACGGGCAAGGTAACCTACAATGGGGGCAAAATCAAATGGCCTACAGACAAAACCCTCCATTATGGGGTCAAAATCCTTACCAGCAGGGATGGGCTCCTCCAGTTGGACCCGCTTATTGACCTCCAATGCCTTTCAATACTCAATTATCATTCTTGGCTATACTAGAGTTGCCAGATGTGTCTCGAATCATGAATGGCCCAATTCTTCATTTGCCCTACTAGCCTCTGGTCCCATCCAAGATCTTGAGCGATTGTCCAAATTTCGATGGGAAAGCCAAGGAAGATCCTCAATCCCATGTAATGACATATCACCTTTGTTGCTCTTTGAATTCTTACATTAACGATTCTATTCGTCTCCATATTTTCCAATGAAGTCTCACAGGTGTTGTAGCCAAGTGGTACATCAAGCTCCCTCGAAGTACTTATTATAACTTCAACTCTTTAACCATGGCTATCCTCACACATTTCCAAATGTCAGTTCGTTATGAAATTGACACCTATTTTCTTACATCACTCAAGAAAAATATTGTGACCCACATCTCCAATCTCATCCACGAATGGAGAAGTAGGTGTCGCCTAATAAAATTCGAGATTGTTGATTAGTTACTGACTGAATGGTTCACCAAATCATTTGTCACCCCAATTTCTCGCGATATTGTTATGGGTGGGTGCGTCACAGAGGAGCAAGCCATTGCTCGTGCCCAGTACTTAGATCTCGTTTACTCTTAGTCTGGCACTTTGTATGAGTAATTACCCAATGCTCCATGGCCATCATTCAATCCATTTGCATCGAAGTCACAGGCTACACCTCCTAGTGATGGAGTAATTGGTTCAGTTTCCTAGGCCCCTGCAAAATATTCTTCCAAACAGAAGTCGGCCTCAAACACTGCTTCCAATAGTCCCTCTTAGAATCCACCTGTTCCTGGTAAAACCTCAGAGGTCCACGTTGTTCAGTCTACTACAGCAGACAAATCCTCAAAAGGTAAGAAGAAAGGCAAAGGCAAAGCTAAATTCAATGCCCCAAAACAGGGTCCTCCTAAGTCATTTGTTGGTGATGCTTCCCAACTAATACCTAAGTATTCGTGCCTCATTTGTGAGGAGGATTACTATGCTAAGGATTGTCCCAGACGATCTGAAATTAGTCGTTTGATCAAAGGGACCCTAACTATCCTAAAAGAGCCATTTCCATCCCAAAAAACCCAAATGGTAGACCAACCTCAATCATCTGCTTTCTCAGGTTCGTAAGTATTCATGTTGATTACGCCCATTAGTGTGGTTACTAGATCAAAAGATTATCAAATTGTCCCAACAACAAGGAAAGAAAAAGAAGTTGTCCCTTCTTCTTTTGCCCCATCAAGTTCTGGTCCTGTTCATATCGAGTGATCTAACCCTGATTCCGTCGTTCGACCACCTTCTCTAGGTGTGCTTCGAAAGTCCTCATACAATCCCAACGCTCACACTGCTCAACACTATAATATTGTTGAGGATTTGGCTCAGGCACCATCGGCTATGTCTGCCCTCGAGGTACTTCAAATTTGTCTGTCTCAACGGAAATCATTACTATCAGCTATTGGGGGTATTGATCCTGTTGATTCCAGTCTTATATGTTTTGATCTAGAAAACCATGTTCCACGTCTTCCTCATCAGATTTCCTTTCTCATTCGGGTCATTATCAATGAGAAAACCATTCATAGAACCATCATTGACTAAGGTGCTTCCACTTGCATCATGTCTATTGCTTTTTGGAAGGAAATTGGTTCTCCTACTCTGAACCAATCCCCTAACACTTTGGAAGCTTTTGACATGCGCGATTCGCATCCATTCGGTGTCTTACCCAACCTTGCCATTACTTTGGAGGGAAAGACAGTGCACGTCAAGGTAGATATTGTTAATGCTAATCTCAATTATAATATTCTACTCGGATGGAGTTGGATCCATGCCATGCATGTTGTAGCCTCCTCCTTGTTCTGCGTAATTCATTTTCCCCATCAGGGGAAAATAGTCACAGCTGACCAACTGTCCTTCTTTGCCTCTTCCTCCTCGGATGGCAATGTTTTGTATGTCAAGCACATCGGTGCTCCTAATGAGAGTGTGGGGGCATGACTCTTTAAAGATCCTGCTCTAATGGGTATCTTTCCGCTCCCATCTCCTCATGTTGCCTCTATTAACATGATTTCAGTCAAGTCTGATCCTTGGTTCATTCCCTCTCCAGATCTTTTTGACACATGGGGCGAGGTAATGTCGTTAAGTCCCACCGAAATTAATTACATGGAAATTGTTTTAGCTTCGCCTTCAGTGTCCTCTAATTATCTTGTTCCAAGTTCATCTCTCGACGTGTTTTCTGAATCCTCGTGGCTTAGTTCTGGCCCGGCAGTCATGTCTATGTGTCTTGATAAGTTCTCTTGTCCACT
>APFE031254294.1:0-12533 GCA_000404065.3 Pinus taeda | reverse complement strand
GGTGTTGGACACTGAGAATCCATGATATAGAAGGATGAATAATATTTTCAGTGCAACAACTTATGGTGAGTTTTACTTTTCATTTTTTATTCAACATGTGATTTTGTTATCTGATTTATTTTAAGAAGCAATAAGCTGGTTAGGAGGCCCCCATCCCAACTTGTTTTCCTCTACCTCGTTTCCCTCTTTCTAGTCCTTCCATTCACCTAGGTTTCATATTTGTTCATAAATGCTTGATATTTTTCATTTGGTATGTTAATCTATGCTTTTAATTTCAGAGTAGAATATTTCTTGTGCATAATTCATATCCTCCATTTCTCATCTAACTACATATATCTTTGATTTATGTTTGGTCTATATCTAGGATTGTGGATACTCTATAATTGCCTTGGTGTTGAGTTTTCATGGTACATATTATATATTCATAAAAAATGATATCATAACCATTCTTGTAACTTGTTATTATGAGAAGGCCATTCACGAATTGCAACAGGAACAAAATATTCAAGATTTATGCATATTACTACCCTAAAATCCACTCAAAATCACTAAATACAATGACAAATTTGTAGTGGGTCTGGAATGATAAATTGATGTTTTGTTTGCTATGAGACAAAAATTATTCAAAAGGTAAGATCTAAAGCAAATTTGTTGACTTATTGCACGTTGAATGTTTTATATATATTCAAAAAATTATGATCAATTCATTCCCTTATTTATAAGGACTCTTTGAGATCTGAAATAAATATATTTATTCATTTCCTTAAGATATGAAATACATCTGTGCGCACAAAACTATTTTGAGTGGATTGTACTCTTTAAATACTTTACACATCATTGGGTGGAGACCACACATTATATGGTCATGATGGTTGGAAATATGAAGCATTTTGGTGAATTATAAAGTATTTTGTTGAATGGGTGTATGACCCATATCGTGTGGTCAAATTAAACTATAAGTTGCAAAGTTTGTAATATTGTTCTCAATTTATTTGGCTTTACAAATTTAGACTAGAGTTTATATATATATATTCAAACCAAAATGCTTCATATCTTTAGTGCATACCCTGTATTTTTTTCAAAGTTTGGTCACAAGCATGTATCATCTCCAAGAAACCATCAACAACACCAAATAGTATTTTCCTTATGCCTTTTCCAAAAGAATAGTGACAACATAATATTTCAAGAATTTATATCTGACCAAGGAAGTAAGTTAATCAATATTGACTTATTTTTTTAATAAGCTTTGGACTAGTATGCAAGTCTGAGTGATTATCTTCTTTGATCCTTTTGTTTGATTTCATTGATTGATATGCATTTGGAATAAGTATTATACCAATATTTGTTGAGGATTTATTGGTATTTCATCATTGTTTATTCCAACTTGGTTTTTATGTTAAGAGTGTTGTTATGTCATCCCTGTTGCAAATGTTTCTTTTGGATTGAAACACTGTTTTGGACCTTTGGTTTGAGGCATCTCTCGATTTGAAGAAGTAGAACAAAGAATGCTTTTCTCTCTTTATGTAAGATCACATATTTGATTCCTACACTAGGAGAACAACACTTTTCTTTTGGATGTACGGGGAAAGTGAAAAATTGCAGTACTGCAAGAGCTCAAGGAGTGAACAGTTTCTAGGCAAATTAGGGTTTTGTTTTGCAGGTTTGGTGAAGGCTTTGTCTGTCATTTCCAATGTTGTGTATCAAAGCCCAAGAAACTCATATTGAAATTAAATTTTGGTCCATTAAGACACCATCTACTACACCTAACACTTTGGTGTCGTTGTTGGGGAGGTGCTTAGGGGATTGACCTTAGTGACTTGCTCTAATTTGGTTTTCTTTTTCACCTAGTTTTTCTTGCAATTTTTTGTTTCTATCATACACATTTTTAAACTTTTTTCTTCCGTTTAGTAAGAACCCCCCCATATACTCATGAATGTGATGAAAAAATATAAAATATTCTTGAACAAATATATGGTATTTGGAGGAATCTTTCAATGAGGAGTTTTGATGTTGCTACAGAGATATAAAAATCATCCAATGAAGAACTTATGAGTGCATAAATCAATATTTTTCTTAAAAAATTTAAAAATGATGTTATTTGTTCTCTTCGTTTAGAATTGGGTGATTCACAAGAAGAGTGAAAGCAGGATAAAATTGAAGAACCACTGTTGATATTTTAAGTTATTAAGTTAATGTAATGATTTAGTCTTAAGTTATTTATAGTTTACATAATTATTATAGAAAAATATATTAAAAAATGAAAGTTAAGTTGTATTTAAAAATTCCAACTAAATAAATATATATTTAAAATTATTGAAATTAGAAATTATTGAAATTGGCTTAGTCATATGTATTTAAATAATAGTATAAGTTTAAATGATTTCTAATTAACTATTCAAAATTTAAAAATATTTATATTTTTTCAACTTAGCTTTCATATTGTATTAAAAATTCTTAGCTTTTGTAAATTTGGGATTGTCAAACTCTTTGTTAATGATTAGATAATTCCTAGATGCAAGTGGGTACATAGAGTATCTCCACAGAGATGACATACAAGGATGTGCATATAAATCGAAATATATATATGTCAAAATTATGGAAAATGATGCATATAAATAAAAAATATATAGTGATCCAGGTGGATATTGGTTGCCACCTGCCAATTTCACTTGGACCCCCACCAATTCTTCTTTCAGTTTTTCAGTTTCCTTAATTGTAGTATAGTTTACTATTTTTAGAAGTTTTTCACGTCCTAAAACTTTCGGAGCCGTTTTGAGGCCCTAAACGGCGTTTTTTTGAAATCTATCGCCAATGACTTTTTGTCTTATATCATCTTTTTTTTTCATATTCCTCGGGGAGATCTTTCCAATGGGTTATCATGCATGTCAAACGAAGATAATATGACCAAGTCGTGACCCCGAGAAGTTCATTGTCCAACTCACCCCAACAGGGTCCATAAACTCTTGGCGTTACATCTCCTCGGGTTAGGTTTTTGGTTGTTTAGGGTTTTCTCTTATTGTTCAATAATAAAAAGGCCCTTGAGCGTCATTGTAAGGGAGTTCAGAGGCATGTAGCTGCCACATCTCTTCTCAGAGATAAGTTACCATCGCCTGAGCTAGTTTATTTCCATTTCTGTTTGTAAGCATATTTCAGTATTCTCCATTAATAAAATGAAGTATTATTTCTGTTGTATCTCTGTATTTGTGTTTATTTTTGTACTTTATTGCATTCATTTTTAAATCCGGATAAATGGTATCAGAGTGGTATGCACTTTCTCTATTTTTCCCTGCATGTCCCCAAGGAGGTTGGGATATAAGGAGTCAGGGCTTGAACTAGTTGAACCTTTGCAACACCAACCTCACAAATCCCGATGGCCTCCCATGGCAGATGAAAAGAATGACGACAAGGTAGGAGATTCTATCAGAATATTGCTCAAAGAGGCCCTCGAGCGACAAAGTAATGCAATGATGGACAACTTTGCCCAGATCCTTCAGCAGCTACCCAGAGGTGGCACATCTACTTTTAGCATCTACTCTGGAAGTGCCACACCCTTTAAGGTACAAGTTAACTTTGAAATTTCCATATTTGAGGGTCATATAAATGCAGACATCGTAGATAAATGGTTAAATATGCTAGAAGGGTATTTTTTTGTTCATGAGTTTTTTGCGTGGGAAAAGATTACTTTCACTCTTCTTAAAGCCACCCCCAAGTCAAGGACTAGTGGGAAACCTACTGCGAGAAAAAGGATGAAAGTACGGCCTCACTGTTTTCAATAGAACCCACTTGGAATTCATTCGAGGCTGCCATGAAGGATCAGTAATACTTTGTCGGAAGCTATAAGGATCAATACATAAAGTGGACCATGCTACAGCAGGGAAGGGACAAAGACGTTCCGGAGTTTACCAATATTTTTCATACCCTTTGCACAAAGTTGGGTATCAAGGATTTGGAGTAGCATTTGGTACTCAAATATCGATGCTTTCTACAGAAGTACGTCTAGGATGAAATAGAATTCCTGAACATCTCCTTACTTAGCAAGACATACCGATATGCCGTCGAGATCAAGCAAAAGTTTAAACAGAAGAAATGAGACTTTGGATCTACGAATTTGAAGCAGGGGAAAGGTGTCCCCAAACTGTAGAATAAAGGACAAAGCCAAGGCGGGGCAGCTTAGGACAACTCACCAAAGCCACAAGAAAAGAACAGTGCCGGAAGCCGAAAAAGGACACGGGAAAGTGGTGTGAGTTCCATAAAAGCGGAAAGCTCCACTCACAACAAAAGTGAGTGTCGAGCTAAGCAGTCACTGGTGGTCAGGCTAAAGGCTTCAGAATTAGATGCATGTTCCAACTCTGAGTCAGAACTCGACAAGGGGAATATAGGATAGAGGATAGACCAATATTGGAAACTTGTCATCCATTATATTATCAATTGGTGTGTTTTATAGTCTACCCTCTCCCCCTTTCTTGAGTTTTCTTGATTATAACCTATATTGCTTTCTCTGTCTACCCCTATATTTTTATCCCTCCTCCTTTCTATTTTTATTTGATCTCCTTTATCCCCATTTTCCTTCTCCCTTCTCTATTTCCCTTTATTTTCACATATTTTCTTTTCTAATATATGGTCCTTCTTCAATTTTTAGTCTTTTCCCCACCCCACACCAAAACACCCTTGGTAGACTATATTTTAAACCTCACCCCCCAACCTACCCAGCTCCCTTATTTATCTATATTCTCCCCCCTCCTTTTATATAATATTTACTTTTAATTTATTGCCTTTATTAAATTTATTTTATCATTAACATTTTATATAACTTTTACCCCATTTCCCCATTTCCTTCTCTATTCCAACAAATTTTTTCTTCATAGTTATTTTTGTTTTTGTATAATTACGTTTTAATTCAATATTTTAATAACTTACCCTCCCTCCCTCTTTTTTAATTTTTAGTACATATTTTTAAATTTCACCCTCATTAGATTACTTTCATTTTATTACATCAAACCCTTTTACCTTTGGCCCTCCTTAGATTTTAATTTTATTTTCCTCAATGGTTATATCTCTTTTTATTCTATTTATTGTCGTCTCATCACTCGGCTCACAATACCAATTTACTTATTAATAATTATGCTAATAAATGTATCTCTTTCAGATTTGAGCTTCAAATTTTTAATTTAATTATAAAAAATTATTAAGTGGATGATAGGGATTTCACCTCCATAGAATATTTTAAAATATTCTTAGTAATTACATAAATCAAAAGTAGACATTTATTTTCAAAGTAGCTACTCTTTTTTTTCCCTTTTAGGTAAATTCATTAATTAAAAGAAATGTAACATAAACCTATCTTATATGAAATGAGTTATGGTTTTTTTGGCATGTGGTATTGATTAGCCATTGTATTGGTTGATGGTATCATAATAAAGTCTATAATCTCCATAACAAAGTGGGATCAATATAGATGGTTAAGAATCTTGTACAAGTTTTTTTCTAAAGATATTTGTGTTTAATATATATATTATTTCTATTATTAATAATAATAGTAATTATTTTAAATAAAGTTATAATTAAGTTATTTCTTATAATTTTTTTAACTTTAGTAACTTAAGATGTATAATGAAGTAAATGGATTTCCACGTTGACCATTATTAGTTTTGCATTGGCCATGGCAAGTTATAAGGTTTAACTTTATAAATAATTAAAAAAATATTACTAGTCTCTCTAGGTAGGACTCTAGAAATGGAAAATCATAAGGTTTAAATTTATAAAGAATTAAAAAAATATTACTAGTTTCTCTCTAGATGAGGCTCTAGAAATGGATTTTCCTTGTTGACTACTATTAATTTTACATTGGCCATGACAAATTATAAAATTTAACTTTATAAATAATTAAAATATTTTTTATTTTAATTTAAAAAAAATAATTTGTTAACATTTCACTAGCTTAAAACTTTCTTTATCTTATTTTAGTGTTCCTGACATCTTTTTCATGTTACCTATGAAATTTTCTCACTGTGAGAACTCATAGGTTTTCATAGAAATATTGTAACGCTAGCAAACAAAATTGATTTGATAGACATATATAAACATATATTACTAATCTTATTAAACAAATTGATAAAAGTTACTACACAGAAAATGGAGACCTGAGACCCATTAATTGTCATGAGACCAATTTCTGCCTTCATGGGGCATGCTTGGAGATCATTTGTGAGAAACAACATTAGTATATGCTAATGCTTTCAGTGGGCAATTCTACAGTAAGTTATAGTGCTATGTAACTTTTAAGAAGTTGGTCTCCAAGATGTTTGGCAAAGCTTAGTGATGTAGTACGCTCCAATACAACACACTATAAAACACGGCCAAGTGTCAGAATTTCTAGTGGCATAATTTTTGTTATGGGAATTTTTGAAACTTGTAACTGGAATATATACTTGATGTCTTATAACTGGAATATCTACTTGATTTATGTTCAATGATTTTACATTGCAGCATACATCTCACTCAATTTTTAGAGTACAGGTCTTCATGGCCCAACTGAACTGCAAGCGAGCTTCTCTGTTTTACAAGTATGAATGTAATTCTAAAGTAGAAATGGCACTTAAATCTATCTAAAATTGTGATGTCTTATAACTGGAATATCTACTTGATTTATGTTAGATGATTCAACATTGGAGCATACATCTCACTCAATTTTTAGAGTAGAGATCTTCATGGCCCAGCTGAAGTGCAAGCGAGCTTCTTTGTTTTACAAGTATCAATGTAATTCTATAGCAGAAATGGCACTTAAATATGTCTAAAATTGTTAAAAATCGAAAACCACAGAATGATTTTCTAAGTAGATTCAAATTCGAGATAGATCATGGATTAAATTTGAATAACCCTACATACATTAGAGTTCACGACTTTTGACTGAAATATCGTTGCAATCTTCACTAGTCACTGATTTCAAATCCACCATTATTACCATAAACATAGCTATTTGCATCACACTACAGACATTAGCTGGAGGTGCATGTAAATTTAGGAAAGGAAGAGTGTTCGCATCTTAATTCAATTTCCTTAAATGATCTGAAGGATTATTTGCAAATTAGATTTTAAAATTGGAAATATAGATTTTTGAGCTGTGAAACCAAAAATATGAATATTAGAGGCCTAAGTGTTAATTTAATTTTAAAGATTGTAAAACATGTTTCCATATTTACATTAGGTAAATCTTTTGTTTAATTGAAAAAAAAAACTCTTTTATCTTTTCATAAAATAAATTAATAATTAATATTTTTTATATGTAATGAAGTAGAAATTATATGGATGTATAGGAAACATAGTAGCATAGTTGATTTCATAGCTTTTAATTCACAAAAATATAATTGATTTTTTAGTTTTTAATTTGCAAGAAACATAATTGAAAATGTAAGAAACACACATGCAACAACTAAACCTTTGAATGTCAAAACAAAATAATATTTTTTGCATAATACTCATCATCTATGGATCCATGGATTTGGATCAAGGATTTGGGTTACACGCTTGATTAGAATTTGATAATGATTTGATGAAGGATTTGGATTATATGCTTGATTAGACTTTCATAATGATTTGATGAGAAGTTCTTACATATCTAATGGTTCATGATGATTTAGTTTTGTAAACCAACTTAGATCCATCTTAACCTAGGATCTATCCAGCCCCGAGAGGGATTAAATATCTCGAGGTGCAAACTTTTTTTTGAGTGCAAAACCTGAGGAAATGTTTGCACCTTGAGAGATTTGATCCCTCTAGAATCTTGATAGATCTGAAGTTAAGATGGATCTACGCTGGTTTCAGTCGTGTGGAGTCATACAAAATTTGTTGAACATATAATTATTTTGATTATTTTAAATATGCTAAATATGTTTAATAGGTCAATTTAACTTTAACTTTGTTTAAGTTTGTTAATATGAGAGAGACTCTTAGTAACATGAATGATGAAAAATGATGAAATAAAATGTTCAAGTGCAAAGTGACAATGTAAGAATCTTGAACAATAGAAAATTTGAATAATAAGAATATAGTGAATTACGAACAATTTATAGTTTTAAGAAGAAGACATTTTGGGTAAGAGAACATTTTATTTAAGATAAAAATTCAAGTATTGTAAAAATGGTTGAATTATTGTAACAAATAAATCAATTCACTTCATGAATAATGTTTATGTGCGCACACTGAGAGAGAGTTTTCATGTTTTGGGGTGAGGAAGAGATATAGATATGAGAGAGAAGTGTTGAGAGAGAAGGGAAAGAGAGAGAAAGGGAGTGGAAAAAGGATGGAGAGAGAGATATATAGATAGATGTGGAGAGAGAGTGTGTATATTTTGGGGGTGATATAAAGAGATAAAGAAGGAGAGAAAATTGGAGATAGAGATATAGATGGAGGGGGAGGAGATGTGCTTACACTAAAATAAATGCACCTGTCTCTCTCCACTAAAATCAATGCATCTGTCTCTTTCCACCCACTCTATTCCTCTTGCATCTCACTCTCTCTCTTAAATATGATCCCATTGTATTATATTTTAAAAAGTATCTAAATTAAAAATATATATAATTGATTGTTAAATATTAAATATATATTTTGGATCAATCATGTCAAAGAAAATACAATAATAAAAGACTTAAAAGAATTATGCACTTTCTTTCCTCGATCATTGTTAGTAACTTTGTTTTCTCTCTCTACTTTGATCCTTGGTTAAAATGCATCTATCCTCTCTATGGGGATATTTTTAGTACTCGTGAGGATGGAGGGTTTAGATATACCTCAATAGTAATTATAACCTTTTTCATTTTAGATTTAATTAAAAAATGTTATCAAATTAAATTACAATAAAGTATTTGCAAAATATTTTGATTTTGAAATAAGTTATGGTTTTTTGGCATATGGTATTGATAAGCCATGGTATTGGCCCATGTTATTGTAATTGAATAATTAAAAGCCTAGATCTGTAACATAATAATCAAAAGCATATATGGCCCATAGTATTGATAAACCATGGTGTTATCCCATGGCATTATGATTTTCTTCCCTCATCTCCCTCTCTCCCTCTCTCTCTCTATCTTTCTCTTCTGGGTATAATCTTGTTATATTGTAAAATATTAAATTTTTATCACTTATTAATTAAATTTAAAGATGTTTATGCAATCATTATTTTAATTTATATATTGAAATGGATGTTAATTTTTAAGTAATATTTATATGTCATATATTATTTTAATTTATATGGTAAAATAGGTGTTAATTTATAAGTACTATTTATATGTTATATGTTTTAATGTGATATGTATATTTACGTCGTAAGACATTCCCTTTGAGAAGTATTTCACACCCGTCATCATTCTAAACCATTGGATTATATCATAGACTATTGGAGAATGTCAAATCATTGGATTGAAGGTAGTTGGAAGGGTTTCTGAGATGGTTGTTCCCATACCCGTTATGTTGGTTAATCAAGGTTCTAGATGCAAACCCATTTGAACCCATTCTACTATGAAAACCCATGCCATGCATTGCTTCTCTATGCCTCTTATCTGTAAGTTTAACTCGTAAGTTATTTATTTTCATTTAAGGTTGTAGAAATTTTCAAACCCATCTCACCCTAATACATGTTTAGCTTCCTTCAGAAGAACATAGTAGATAGCTCAGAGTTTCTTAGAGGCATAGTCCTTTGCATTACAGGTTTCCCTCTTTAATGTTTTTAGAGAGAGGCATTTTCGTTTGACTCTTTAGTTATTAATTACATAAGAAACATTATTTTGTGTGATTATATTGAAGAATATTAGTCATGGTAGACAGGAGCCGAGGCTATGTTTTCTGATTTGGCACACTTCTCAGAGTTGTGAACTAAGGTGACCAAATGTCTTTGGTTCCATGGCTAAAAAAAAGCTTTCATATTTATATTGGTTAAACAATGTTCTGAAGGAAAAACCATTCTTCATATTCTGTCATGCAAATCCATGTGATTTGTTGTGTCTCTATGCCTCCTATCTGCTTTAACGGGTAAGTTTTTTTGTTTACCTTTAAGGTTGTCGATATTTTCTCAACTTTTTTACCTTGAGTTGAGGTTAATTAATCCTTACTCCGTTGTTTGAGCACTAGGGTTATTTCAAGATGAGTGTTATAAGGGGAAAAATTCTTACCCATTCTATAGGTACAATGCCCTTTGTTAAATTTGTGGCTAAGGTTTTCAGAGCCATCTGAGCCTATTGCATGTTTAATATCCTTTGTAAGAACAAAGTGGATCGCTGAGAGTCTTTTAGAGGCATAGTCTTTTGCATTACAGATTTGTCTTTTTTTTTTTAACTTTCTATAAATCACCTATGAGAAAAGGATCCAAGCTAGTCTAGCTTATTAGTATGTCTTACAAAATCTTTAAAAAGTTAAATTAATGTTTTCAGCAAATGATTGTCAAGGCTTACAAAATTCCCTTATAGGAATCTTTTCAAATGGATGTGATTATTTATGTAAGATATTTAGTACTCTACAAAAAAAAATTGAGAGAGTGGATGCTAATATAATTGAATCATGTAGTATAACATAGGGGGGATAATATGGGGTACAAAGAGACGTACCGAAGGGAATAATGTAATAATTGGATGGGCTATAGTAATAAATAAGGTGGTTAACCCATATTATGTAAGTGACCATAAGTAGTTAGCAATAATGTAATAAGCTCATGGAATTAGATAGATGGTATTGAGGGAACCATGGTAATGACCCATGGTATTGTATGTATGAGACCTATATAGAGGCTAGAGACTCCCCATTGAGAGAGGTCAAGGATTATTGTATGAATAGGTGTATGGATTATGGAGTGTTCTCCTTCATTAAGGAGTGAATGTATGGTATTGCCCTACCTTAAGGGTTCTATTAATAAAGTGAAGCATTGCTATCTATTTATATCTTATTATTTCTTGGGTATATTTGTATTCTCATATATTTTCGGGTCAGATCTATAAAAAGTGGTATCAGAGCACTTTCTTGGGTAAAGAAGAATTTTTTATTATTATTTTGCAGGAACTTTTTGGGGCAACAACTTTGAAGATCAGATTTGTATGCTATGGTGCAATATTTGCATAATCTAATTGCAGATCTGGGTTCTTTGCAAAAAAATACCCAATTTGAAAAAACAATCGGCCAAATCGGAGTCCGGATGAGGGAGTTATCGCTGATTTAAATATTAGCTATGTTGCAGACATTTTTAGGGGCGAAGAGTTTGTGTATCAGATATATATGTTTTGGAGCAAAATCTGCAAAATGTAATTCCATATCTGAGTTTTTTTGTGATAAAACCCAATCTAAAAAAATAAAAATTAAAAATTAAAAAAAAGAGAGAGAAAAGAAAAGAAAAGAAAAAATCAGCTGAATTAGAATCCAGATGAGGGAGATATCACTGATTTAAATTCAACTGTGTTGTAAACATTTTTCGGGGCGGTGAGTTTGCAGATCAGATCTATACGTTCTGGTGGAAAATCTATAGAATTTAATTGCAGATCTGAGTTTTTGGTAAAAAATACCAAATTTGAAAAAAACAATCAGCCGAATCCGAGTCTAGATGAGGGAGATATCGCTGAATCAATTGTGTTGTAGACATTTTTAGGGTTTGCAAGTTTGCAGATCAGATTGATATGTTCTGGGGCAATATTTGCATAATATAATTGTAGATCAGGTTTCTTTGTGAAAATATACCCAGTTTCCAAAAAAAAATTCAGTCGAATCAGAGTACAGATGAGGTAGATATCGCTGATTTAACATCAAATCTTTTTCAAAAAAAATTGTGAAGGCAAGATAGCTGCAGTGCGAATCTGAAATTCCAGTTCTTAGATTGAAATTTGATGAATATGTACAAATTTTATGGCTCTAATCTGGAAATATGGCTGGCACAAATGAAAGAATATTTCACTTTGAATCACATCGTAGATGATGAAACTAAACTACATGTGGCATCCATTTACTTGTACCAAGAAAGATGGCAATGGTGGTAGTCGCATTCTAAATGTTATCCAAGGACAATTACTTGGGAGATGCTCGAAAACTCCATTTGTGGCCGCTTTGGCCCTAAATCTAATTTTTTGGATCCTCTTACTAAGCTCAGACAGACAAGCACACAACCTAGCAAAGATTTTATTTTTACAAGAAAGAAGGAAACCAAGAAACCTAAAGGGTTGTTTTCTATTGGTATCTCCTTATTGCAGATTCATGGATGTATTCAGAAGGAGAAGATCATTGTGTCTATAAATCCTAGCTGCAAGCATAATTTTATCAATGTTAATTTGGCAAAAAATTGCAAGTTTCAACAAAACACATTGAACACACAGGTTGATGATGAGGATGTTCAAGTTTATAAAGTTTTGAAGCTTTCTATGGATAAGTATGTGTTGCATTGTGATTTTTATATTTCAAATATGGATAACATGGATGTTGTTTTGAGATATCCTTGGATGGAATCTGTGGGTACTATTAATATTAATATCTAGAAGAAATTCATGAAACTCTGGTATAAAAAGAAG
>APFE031254289.1:22841-90121 GCA_000404065.3 Pinus taeda | reverse complement strand
TCATAGATGGAAAAATATTATAATGAAGGTGTCCATACCTTCTATGCCATAGTTAGGAAGGACTCACTTCCAAGTGAAATGGGGCTTTAGCTAGAGGCGTATATAGTCTATACAATGTTCCCTCACAAACCCAAATCATCCTTGCTTCATTAATACTAGAGCCCTTATCCCAAATGAAAACCTTTCTATCAACAAAAGAAACTCTATTACCCTTTCCTCTAGATAAGAAATAGAAAGTATATTTTTCTTCAATCTTGGAACATATAAGATGTTGAGGTGAATGTTTCTACCTGATTCAAGCTCCAATGATGTATACCCAATGCCTTATTGGATAGCATTTATTGTGTCCAAGTTCGATATAGTGAGATGAGTTTCCTTTTGTCAAGGTCTGAAGTTGATTTTATTCTCATGTCATGTGTCTGGAGGCACCACTGTTGATAACCCATACATTTTCATCTTTGAAGGCACCCGATAAAGTGACGAACATATTTCCTTCTACTTCTTACTTTATTAGCTTAGGGATGATCTTCAATATGTAGTTCTTGAAGGAGATAGCAAGTTTTCCAAGAAACTTGAAACCATTCTTCATGATTCTTGACATTGTGCCAACTAACTTGTGATCTTGAGTCTCCTTCTTGCACATTAGCTCTAATACCATGTTGGAAAATATGGAGACTTGATAATTCTAACTTATTTCCCTTAACTTGATAATTACTTGTGATGTTAGATGTTCTTCTATTACTTCTTTTATTATGTTCTTCAAACAATCATAAAAAATAAGAAGATCACAAAGAGATAAAGTACACCATAAATAGGCTCCTAGCTAGGGAAAAACCCCTCCAAGGGGAAAACCTGGAAAATTTTTCTCTTCCTCTTTAGAAATTCTTACAAACAAGACTTCCAAGATCCAAAGACCTAAGTCAGCCCCTACAAATAATTGCTTCAGAACAACTTCCAGAGCTTCGATACTACAACTTCGGCCCCAACAATCGAATTTTGGCCTCCATCAACTGCCGTAGAATTTCATCTTCTTGAAGTTGAATACTTCAAAAACCCTAGCGAGGTAAAGAGAAAGATAACCCTTGACAAACTTCAATTTCTGCTCCTCTTCTTAATCCTCCAGTTACTCTTTTCACCTTCTCTATTGCAGATATAACTTATGTGAGATGTGTGTCCAAATGAGGTCGAGCTCCCCTTTATTTATAGCCTTTCTTGAGGGTCGATTTGCCATCCCTTAGGTTGACTTGTCATTGCTCTTTGACCGACTTGGTAGTAGGTTTATCCATGGATTTTACATGATAAATTAAATATTTTTCTTCACTACAATGAGTCCAAATGGGACTATGGCACATGAACAATATTATTCTTTATCCTAGAAAAACCTAGAAAGTCCTAGAAGACTTAAAAAGCATGAAGAACATGCTTTTGACTCAAACTAGAGTATGAAACCCATACTCCAAAATAAAATATAATTTCTCTTTCTTTCATTTTTCTTTCTTTATAAATAATGTACAATGTCATGATTACAATTACATCATAATGAAGATCAACCCTAGTTACAATTTTCAACAACCCCTCCCATGTCATTTTCAGAGTTGGACTAACTAAGCATATTCTTCATCAAGGTGTATAATCACATTTGCTTGGCCTATAATCTTAGATTGGCCATGCTCTGGTGCCACATGAAGAAAGTGGATTTTGACAAATTGAAAGTCGTCCATACTACATTGTTGTAAGTATTTTCATCTTGCCCCAAATTAGATTAAATATGTCTTATATTTTTTGAAAGAATAACCCATTTGTCAAATCTAATGGTGGTTGTGGAGGGATCAAAGCCATGGAGGTACATAAGAAAGGAGTAGAATATGGATAGGGGTGATACAAATATGTTGGTAAAGAAGTGGTGGGATATCTATAACAATATATCCTTAGGCTTAAAATCATCTAATTTAATACTTGATTTGGAGACCCACTATTGGTTGTGTTGAAAAATGCAACAATAAAATCCTAATTTAATTTTGTCCTTAAATCAAATTAGGAATTAAATTCTAATTCTAATTCTCATTGCAACTTGTAATATTTAACTAAGTTAATTTGACTTAGTGACTCATTTAATTCAAGTTAGGAGTCTATCTAGAGTCATGTAGAGTGGTTCCTAAATTTTAGGGGCCCAAGTTGACTTCTTTTGAGTTGTAATTATTTAATTCAGTTTAATTGAGTTAAATTCAATTAAACTAGTTCCAACGAATCGAGGAATTAGCAGAAGATCTAGTAGTGGGGTGTAACCTATAGTAGTGGGGTGTAACCAACACTGCTCAAACAGTAAACTGAAGATTCAATCATAATTAACTCATCCATGTTAGATAAGAGAAAAACCCAGTTGAGATTAGAATTCAGGGTCAATGTAATATCAATTGTAAAATCATTTAAATTAAACTAATGGTGCATGTAATCAGAGGAAGGCCTATTGATGGATTGCGCAGTTATGTATGAGGAATTTTCCAATTAAATATGGGATAATTCCCTAAGAAACTGCGCAAGGAAATAGGAGCTTGGAAGGAAACATATTTGGCTAAGTATTGGTTGGAGCTTGTTTGTGAAGCAGTGAGATAGATTGAGATTGTGCAGAGGTTGCTCGGGCTTGAGAAAAGCATTGTAATCTTCTCATATTTTCTTATTAATGCAATATACAGATAGCATGGGTTTTAAGCTGTGGCTTTCCCCATAAATTTATTGTGTTATGTGTGATTGAATTCTTTCTCGTTTATTCATCGTGATTTCATCGATTGTTTGTTGTTTCCACTCACGAGTAGAGTAGATTCAAGTCATTTGTTTTAGCATATTACAATCCGCAATTTGAATATACAAGGAATTTCTACATGGTATAAGAGCTGCAATCACTATAGAAGAGAAGAATACGAGTTTGTCTTTTGCAGGAGAAATTGAATTTGCAGTATCATACTTCAAAGGCAACAAGATGTTCTACGGATTGAGACTTAAATATGCCCTTAAGGGTAGTTCGAACTATATTGCTTGGAAGGATATGATGGAGGTAGTGTTGGAAGTCAACAGGCATAAGGAATTCATAGAAAATGATTTTCCTAAGCTAGTCGGTGCTCAGGATCTGAAAGAGTGGAGAAAGTGTGTGGCATAGGTGAGAAGGATTATCCTAGAAGGAGTTCGACATCATATTATCTTAAACCTCCATGGTAAGGAAACTTCATTTTCAATGTGGAAGGCCTTGACGGACCGATTTCAAAACAACAATGACTACATGAAGCTGGCATTGAAGGACAAGCTTAGAAAGATCAAGATGGAGAAGTGTGACACAATACCTAATTACTTGATCAAGTTCACCCAATGTTGGGATGAGCTTGTAAATTTCGGTGTTACAGTTGCTAAGGACGATGTGGTGAGCCTAACACTGCTAGGGCTTCCCAAGACATAACACAACTACTAGGACTCAGTTAATGGGAGGGAGAAGCTACTAGAGGGAGTGATTATGGCCCGACTTGGTATAAGAAGATATTCGACGGAACACTAGGGATGGATCCTCATCTAACAATGATGATGAGGAGAAATATGCCTTAGTTGGGAAGGCGAAGAAGGGGAAAGGGAAGTCATCTCATTCCAAATAAAATTCTAGTCAGGGTGACAAGAAGAAGGACATGTCGAAGATTAAATGTTTTCACTATCACGAGCTAGGACACTATGCTACAAAGTTTCCACCCAAGAAGGCCAATAAGAAGCCCTCAGGAGAAGCGATAGATGAACCACTTGCTTCACAATTCGGACTAGATTTCACCCTCATCGCTTGTGTGGTGATATCAGTGATGGGTAGTGTGTGGTACTTGGATAGTGGAGCCTCATTCCATATAACCGAAAACAAAGAGTTTTCAGTGAATTTGAGGATAAGGACTTGCAGATGCACATCAAGATGGGAGATGATGGGAGGCATAACGTGAATGACATCAATATTGTTACCTTTCAAAGGGAGTTTGGTTATCCCCTCACATTAAAAGATGTCATGTATCTTCCAGGTTTGAAGAAGAACTTGGTTTCAGCTGCCATGTTTGAGAACCATGGCTATGATGTGATATTTAGCAAGGGAAATTCTTTCTTTCATCACATAGCCTCATGAAAGGTGAAGTGGATCAGGGTTCAGGTGAAGAACCTCTAAAAATTGGATGTAGAAGATTGCGTTGCTTTGAGCACTAAAACAGAGAAGGTGCAGAGCTGAGACATCAGTGAGTTGTGGCATATAAGATTGGGTCACTTGCATTACAAATCTTTGAATATCATGCAACAAATTTCTACAAGACTTCCCAAGGGTACACTAGAGCAGAGAGACAAATGCAAAGGGTGTACATTGGGGAAGTACACCAAAGCTTCCTTTCATGATAAAGATAGTCGAGCACAAGAGATCCTTGATCGAGTTCACTCAGATGTGTGTGGACTGTTCTTGACAACATCCATGGCCAAGCACATGTTTTATGTAATATCTCTTGATGATTTTTCTCGTGAGTGTTGAATTTTCTTCATGCAGGAGAAAGGTTAGACGTTCGCTAAATTTTATGAATATAAAAGACTTCTCAAGAAATATACTGACAGGAAAGTTAAAGCTCTAAGAAGAGATAATGGTGGACATTATGTGTCGAATGAATTCAAGAACTTTTGTGCATCAGAAGGCACTCAATGAGAATTAATAACACCTCATAACCCACAACAGAATGGGGTGGTTGAAAGGAAGAAAAAAAGTATTGTCGGAGTTGCACGGGCGATGTTACATGATCAGGACCTACCGTTGCACTTGTGGGCTGAAGGATGCAACACAATTGTTTATTTACAAAACATAAACCCTCATCGAATTCTCAGGATGAGTACACCAGAAGAAGATTTTTTAGGTAAGAAACCAGATGTGGCACACTTCAGTATCTTTGGTTCATCAATCTAGTGTCATGTTACCAAGGATGCATGGAAAAAGCTAGAGCCAACAACAGAGTTGGGCATATTTGTGGGGTACACTGATACACCTAACAACTATCAGGTGTACCTGTTATCCAACAGGATGATGGTGGTTCCTAGATATATTAATTTTGATGAGGAGAAGGCCAGGAAATGTTCCCTTGAGAGGGAGCTTCAGTTACATCAATATGATCAACTTTTAGCTCTAAAGGAGGAACCTCAGGATGATGTGCATCAACCAATGCAGAGGAGAAGAGAGTGGAAGCAACCACTCATGCAAATACTTCCAGAGATGGAAGGATTGATGCATGATGCTCAAGAGAATGTGTGAGCACCACATAACAACGTAGGCAGAGGAGGTCACCAGATTGGTACATTGGCTACATGGCTCTGATGAGCAAGAGTGTAGAGGTTGAGCCATACTCATTCGAGGAAGAAATGCAACAACCAATATGGGTTGATGCCATGGTTGAGGAGTATGACTCGATTATCAAAAACAATGTTTGGGAGGTGGTCCCAAGACCAGAAGACAAGTCAGTGGTGAGTTCCAGATGACTTTACAAGGTAAAGCAAGTAGCAGATGGCAGTGTGGAGAAACACAAGGCCATATTTGTGGCCAAAGGGTTCTCTCAGGTGGAGGGAATTGATTATGATGAGACCTTTGCTCCAGTAGCAAGGCACTAGTCAATCACATCTATTTTAGCACTGCTAGCATAGATGGGATGGAAGATACATTAGATGGATGTGAAGACAACATTCCTCAATGACATTATTGAGGAAGAAGTGTATATTAAGCAGCAGGAAGGATTTATACCTTCAACAAAGAGTCGCATGTGTGCAAACTCAAGCGAGTGTTATATGGACTAAAACAAGCACCTCGCACTTGGTACACCAAGATTGACAACTATTTCACCGGGTTGGGCTTCACCAAAAGTGAAGTAGATTTGAACCTTTACCATATTTTGGTTGAAGGTAAATTGTTGGTTATAGTATTATATGTCGATGATTTCATTCTAACGAGTGATGAGAAGCTGATGAAATCTTGCAAAGAGGATATTGCAAGAGAATTTGAGATGAAGGACCTGGGGCTCATGGATTACTTTCTTGGTATGGAAGTATGGCAAGGAGATGAGGAATTGTTTGTCTCTCAGGGAAAGTATGCCAATGAGATACTGAAGAAGTTCCACATGGAGAGCAGCAAACCCATGGAGACTCCTCTAGCAGGTAACTGGAGGAAGGATGATGCTACTTTAGGTGAAGTAGTGGAGGTTACTCTTTATAGACAACTTGTGTGTTCACTTATGTATTTGGTGAAGAAACAAACATACATGTGTTTTGCAGCTAACTAGCTTAGTAAAGCCATGGTTAAGCCAACCAAACTTTATTGGAAGGTAGATAAACATGTGTTGAGATACATCAGAGGCACCACTCAGTTTGGTCTTTGGTATAGAAGGACAAAGGGAGTGAAGCTTCAAGGCTTCATAGATGTAGATTGGGCATGGATTCCATCTAACATGAAGAGCACATCAGGGGGAATCTTGAATATTGGGTCAACAGCAATTTCTTGGTACAACAGGAAGCGGATGTCAGTTGCACTTAGTTCAACATAAGTAGAGTATATGGATGCTAGTCAAGCAGCTTGTGCAGCTATTTGGATGAGGAAGATCCTTGTTGGATTATTTGGTCAACAGATGGATCCTACAATGATTTACTGTGACAATCAGAGTTGTATAAAACTCTCAGAGAATCCATTTTTTCATGATCGGTCCAAGCATATTGACATCTAATATCACCATCTACGAGATTGTGTGCAGAGGAGAATCATGTTGCTGGAATACATTCCTAAGAAGAGCAGGATGTAGATATCTTGACAAAGGCATTGTCAAGATGAAAATTCGAGTTTCACAGAGGCAAGATCGGGGTAGCAGATAACCCCTTTATTGTTAACAGGGAGTGTTGAAAAATGAAATAAGAAAATCCTAATTTAATTTTTTCCTTGAATTAAATTAGGAATCAAATTCTAATTCTAATTCTCATAGCAACTTGTAATAGTTAACTAAGTTAATTTGAATTAGTTGACTCAATTAATTCGTGTTGGGAGTTTATCTAGAGTCATGTAGAGTGGTTCCTAAAGTCTAGGGGCCTAGATTGAGTTTGTTTTAGTTGTAATTAATTAATTCAGTTTAACTGAGTTAAATTCAGTTAAACTAGTTCCAGTTGATGGTGGAATTAGTGGCAGATCCAGGAGTGGGGTGTAACCAACATTGCTCAACTAGTAAACTAAAGATTCACTCATAATTAACTTATGCATATCGGATCAGAGAAAGACTCAGGTTAGATTAGAGTTAAGGGACATTGTACTATTAGTTGTAAAATCATATAAATGAAATCGGTGGTGCATGAAATAAGAGGAAGGTCTATTGATGGATTGCACAATTATGGATGAGGATTTTCCCAATTAAATATGGGCTAATTCCCTAGGATACCGTGCAAGGAAATATGAGCTTGGTAGGCAACATATTTAGCTAGGTATTGACTGGAGCTTGTTTGTGAAGCAGCGAGACAAATTGATTTTGTGCAGAGGTTGCTTAGCCTTGAGAAAAGCATTGTAATCTTCTCATATTTTATGATTAATGCAATATACAAATAACAAGGGGTTTTAGCTATGGCTTTCCCCATAAAATTATTGTGTTATGTGTGATTGAATTCTTTCTCTTTTATGCAATTTCATCGATAGTTTATTATTTCTGCTGATCAGTATAGTAGATTCAAGTCAATTGTTTTAGCATATTACAATCTGCAGTTTGAATCTACAAGGAATTTCTACAAGTTGTGACAAATAGCTAAAAACTCTTACTCGCATTTGAGATTCCTTGAAAAACCTTTTTGTACTCATTTTCTTGTTGCTTAGGTATTAGATTACCATGTTAAATGGATAAATTTGGTCTATTATGTATTGTGATTCATGTGTTCAAAGTGGTAACATGACATCGTTAATGAAACACAAATACATGACAAGTTTACAATGTGTCTTACTAGAAATATGCTTTATTGCTTGTAATATTTTTTAACATACCATTAAAGGTTATTGGTATCTTGAAATGTTTAATTTAAATGCATTCACTGCAATGTAGATGTTTATGTGGTCTCCTTTGAAATTTATGTATAGGATAAATCAATCATAAATTATCGATAAATATTTTTCTAAGATGCAAAAGCTAAATATAAATAAGGAAAAACTAATACATATGTTTGATTGTGAAAAAGGGACATTTCTAATTAGTAGTTTGTTACTTGAATGAAAACATCATAAAACAAATTACACACAATTCTAATGGTAATTACCTACCTAAATATGAAACATCATAAAACAAAACACACCCATCCCATTAATATAAATCCATTAAGAGTGCTCGAGTTCATATTTTTTGTAAAAATGACCAATAAAGTGTTGTTGCTAATGTAAGTTATCTCCTCATGACAAAAATATAAGATAATATAGATAAGATAATTATATTTATGTCCAAATATTGACCACAAAGTAGGTCAAAAGGACTGTTGAGTACAATGATCTCCATATAATGCGGGAGAACCAAACAATCTCCTATAAAAGATACAATGCATGAATATAAATGTACAATGTATGAAATATAAAAGATATGATGCATGAAATTCCCTCATGGAGAATATCCAAGAGCTAATGGGTCTGACAATCAGACCCATCTCTCTTAACATTTGAGGTTGAATGAATAACACTGAAGAAAAACTCAACAAAGTATGTTGGCTTGATGAAGGGCCGGTGGAAAGTGTGGACTGGACTGTGTAGGGGAGTTTGTGCACTGTTGAGGTATGGAGGACTTAGTAATTCTCCCAGGAACGGATATGCTGCTGAGATATCTTGTGGCGGGGTGAGGTCCCACAAATCCTCATTGATCTCGAGTCTGGATATGTACTAGTATCAATCGGTCTCTTGGTCTACTTGTCTGAAGGTAGTACCCTGAAAAATGTTGTGATCCTCTGTGTGGGGTTTGGTTTGATTGGAGGCTAAAGAATACATGCTCAAAACCTGAGAGCCTCCTACATATATAGGGCCAAACATCTCTAATCGGGATACCTAAAAAGTCGGCGAGGGTCTGAGAATCTCTGAACAAGCAATGAAACCTTCCTCTGATCTCGTAGTAGATAGGGCATCCAAAAATGAAGTGCACCTTTTTATCTACTTCCTGTAAATGACATATCTGACAGTTTCTATCTGGTCTATCAATTTGGTGGTCCGTCTCTACCCGAAGTCTATGAGAACCTCCTTTGAACTAGCCTAGAGGAATGTGAAGAGCATGCATCCAGTGGTGAAATGTATGCTGGGGTTGAACAATGAGTCTATCTCTCAACTCCAATAAGTGAGCAACGTAGAAATCCATCTTTGGGTGCAACCCTGTGACTTGGATGAACTTCCTGTGGATGTCCTCCCTAGTGATCTTGTTCAATTCATGTCTAATAGGTAAAATGTGATCAAGAGCATCAAAGGAATATCAGAAAGGAGGGAGACGATCAAACTAAATGCCCATTGACTCTAAAAGATTTGAATGTCCTGTAAACCAACATCTAGTCCGTCTCGAGGGAGTAGAACAAACAATAGTCTCAGAAGAGAAATATGCCAAGTAAGGATATCGGTCCCTACTCTTTATCATAGACCTTCTAAAAGATTTCCAATATATTTCGGTGTTCCACATTTTCAAGGATTTAAACGATCCAGTTGATTCCTTGTCTAAGAAGGGACTTAATTTGCAGTTGGGAACTCTGTATTATGAAGAGTACAAGGATGAAGCTAGTAATCTTGGAATTTTTCCTTTGGTTTAGTTTGTCCTCATTTATCTTTTACAACAGACCATTGGTGGACTATTACTTTGTGATTGTTGAAATTTTAGGGTATTAAGAGGTAGTTAATTACATCCCTATTTTTAGTTGAATTATGTTATATGGGATATGTTGCTGGTAAGTTTGTTAGATTTTTGTTTGGCTACTATATAAGTAGATTGACTCTTTTTGGGCTGGAAAATGGTTAGTAAATGTTGCATATACTTGGTTTCTTTATTTGGTGAATACAGAAAGACGTAACTAATTTTTTAATACAAAAAAGAAATGGGATTTTCTTTGATGAAAAAAATAAGATCAAATGTGGGCTTTATTTCACAACAAAAGAAAAGGGAAGAGAAAACAATTAGGACATTGTCACAATAAAATCTCTAGAAATTTGGTAGACAAAATATTACATTTGATGAGGAATGGAAGAGTAAATTGATGAGACAAACATTGCAAGAAAGGGACCATTAATATCGATCGTATGCATCTAATGGTAGGGACAACTAGAAGGTTACATTACTACATACATCTCATATATGATGTGTCTTAGGAATGAGAAACCATATTTTAAAAATAGTTGGTATGGAGATGACAAATAGACATTATAAAAAAACAGTTTCCAATAAGAGGTAAACTAGAAGTTGTTGTCCTAGCTTAAGAATGAAGTGCCTTCCATAAAATAACAACCATACATAGAAGATAACATCATCATATTCACACATAGAGTGAGAAAAAATAATAATATCATTTTTATATGACTATAACGTTAGAAAAATAAATATTGAATTTACTAATTACATTGAAAGGCATTTTCTCTATGAAGTTGGTTGGGTAAACACTGTTTAGCTCAACCAATCCCTCACTCCATTTTCGTTGTTCTCTCCCATCATAATTCAACACGTTTACACTTTTATCAAGCCCAATTTCTCTTGATGCACAAAGTACGACCACCTTTCAAGGCGGGGAGTTAACGTCTATTGTTGAGTATTCGACTAGCATTTTCCCTGCGTAGAGTCGGTTGCAGTTGATGCATAGCTAACGCCTTCCTCTTCCTTGGATTCATCAAGGGCAGGATATTAAGGTGAATAAAATGAGGCGGGAAGAACACAACGATGGTTCTATTAAGTCTTATTCTGAGGATGTGTTGTTTGAGGTGTTGCATTTTGGATTCTAAGTCTCGGATGATCGCCACTTGTGTGAGCCACCGCTGGAAGCATGCCGTCGAAGAGGAGGCGTTGTGGGAAGGAATTTGTACCAAGCATTGGCATGAAGAGGTTTTGTATGCTTCCCAGTTGGGGCAACTGAGGAGCGTTGTTTTGGCCTTGGGAGGCTTTCATCATCTTTATGTCTATTGCTTATCACTGCCACTGGATCCTCTGCATCATATTATGGATCAATTGTGGCCAGTAGTTTGACACGTTATTAGGAATTAATGGAAACAACTTATATGATCATAACTTTGTGTGAAAAGTGGCACTTAATCCCATGCTAGAGAACTAAGACATAAATTATGTCATCCTACAAATGGAGTTCACATTGTGTTGGAATAAGTAATGAAGAGTTGAAAAAATGGAACTCCCTCTTTACAAGTATAACTCTCATAAACATTGTATAGTTGGATACTTTTGATATATACTCTTTTTGCTTTACTTAAATGATTAGTTGCAAAATGAAGCTCTATGCCATCCTCTAAAAGCTGGAAAGGGCATCCCATTATCCCTGTATTATTACTTTGCAAATAACCAAGCCATTCGATTAGCACTATCTCAATGCAACAACAACCCCAAAAATGCAATCATTCATCCTAGAGCAAGGGAATGCGTATATCAACAACTACTACAAGAAGGCCTAGAAATTGACAGGCATGTTTTTGTAGTTTTTTCTATTACAAAAAGCATGTGTTTCTATTCAAAGGTGTTTCCTTTGATGTGCACTTCGAATAAGTGGGTTAAAAATATATATACACCAAGAAATAGATTCACATGAAAATTGTATATCTCAAGACAAATCGGTGCAGGTATAAATCTAAGGACTCGTAGACTCTAAAATTGAATTTATTGTAAGAGAGTGTAGGAAAAAATGAGTTGCAAAGAATCTAAACCAAATCTAAATTAAAATTGGAGGGAGTTCCTCTTATGACATTATAGGGCTTTTGGCTGAATATGTGCCTTCAAAGTGCCTTTCAATATTTTCAAAAATGAATTAAACTTGATGGAGAAGGAAATTAATATTTTCTTAGGCTGAGAGGTATCTTTATTTTTATTTCAATTACATAATCTGTATATTTTAATGAACATGGATCAAGATCAAAGACATAGCAAAGTCAACTGTTAATTTTACTCTACAATGTTGGATGTCTAAGATGTCCAAAACACAATCGATATACACACAATGCATGCAGAGTAACTGAAGAGGAATGTCAAATTATTCAATTGAGAGATGGCATAGGAAAATGTTAAGACAAACAAATAACCATAGACATGGAGAAGAAATTTTTTTCATAACTTTTTGACAGAATAATATTCTCTTCCCTCAAGCAAGTTTGTTTTTCTTTCTTCTAATCTCGGATTTTTAGAACCTTATCCAGTTTGATAGAAAGAATGGAGTAAAGACCAATTCCATCTTTCTCTTTCTCTCTTTTCCATCGACTGTTACAAGAGATTAGGGCACTGGTCCAACTACCCCACATCTTTGAGGTTTCTTTGCAAACCCTCTCATCATCTCACCTCCTCCACTTCCTCCACAAGGGCCCACCATTACTTTTTTAATGTAGCTTTAATTTCTTTAGAATTTTAAATGATGGCTAAGGAATCCAAAACTTGTATTTTGTCTAGATCTTAAAAGTTTTCACAGGCCCCACTATCCACTGAACTTTGAAGCTCAAAATATCCTAGCCATGAAATTACAACCATCCTTATCTACCCTACTATGTACTATTAGTTGATTATAGGTTGTTGGATTAGAATTGGTTATATGGTAATTTTCTTGTATCTTATAAGGTGATTAAAGATAGTTGAATTTGAATTGGTTTCAAATCCAACAACTTTATATCAAAATGGATATGGACAACATAAATTTACTATTTTTTAATTATCATAACCACCTATAGAAATATATTCATTTTGAATACTTCACTTTTGAAAGAATCTGATATAACACTCTTGAGTTCCTTGGGATTCCAGAGCATGAAAATTCCGGAAGTATGCAAAATTATGACTCTTACCAGTACATGCCAAACTGTGTAAAGCTGAAGCATTAAAAGTTGTGTTATGTATATGAATGTACTTGCAATTATCCTATATGGTCCCATAGACTATATCTAGTTTCGTGGACATTAAAATTTCATTTCATTTCATTTCAAGATCATAAATGAGATACCACAGTTCGAGTCCTCTAAGCTCGCAAATACTATAATTCGGATGCAGGATTGCCATCGGCATGGAAGATCCATGATCCGGTTTATGTTTTGTCAGAACACTCAGGAGAAGTAATCTCATCTTCCTACAAAATGTGTACCAATACTATCTATTATCATAGTAGCAACACTGATTCAAATTTAGTTGTGCTCCATTCTGACTGTACTAACTCTTTAGAACTGGAAATTGATCATAGATGTATATCGATTAATACCATGGACGAGCTTGAATGTCAGTCTTTATCAACACATCTGCAAATAGCTATCGGTAATGATCGAAATAATTTTGAAAACCCCTCAGGGGTGCCTGGAATTAGCCATGATGACAAGGTAAAAATGGCTAGTTGTTACTCCCGGGCCATGAGGCCAGACTGTGAAGGAGAAATAATAATAAGCAACAAGATCTTAAACAATGCAATGAACTCGCAAGTTCATTCTCCCATGCAACAATTTTATGGTGCAAAAGTTGATTGGCTTCTTGTAACCACCCAAATAAAATGAGTGTTGCCATGGATTCAGATGATTTAGCCATAAATACCAATAAACTGTGGAGTATTGATCTCTAGGTCAGTGAGGGCATGGACTACTAACTGAGCATATTAAGACAAGTGGAGTCATTGTCCTTATTTCGGATTGTTCCACCTTCTCAGGCTTCATCACCGACTTTCACAACTGTTGAATATTAAATTTGACCTTGTTTGCTGATCGTTTGCGAGCTTTATAAAGGTTCAGGTTTTTGATCGAGGAGACTGTTATGAAACCAGCTCACAAAAATATAGAAAAGATAGATCAACGCCTTAGAATTTAGCCTCTTTGAGGGGGAAACCTCCTTTACATTACACAAATGAACAATTCTTGGATGATACAAACGACAATACCTCCTTTCTATATATAGGAGTCTAAGGGGTCATAATATAATCAGAGCCGACATAACAATAATAATGTAGGGGCACAATAATAAGAATAGTGGGCTTTTATGTGGCACAATAATAATAGTATGGGGACTACATGGGCACAACAATATAATAAAGGGGTTGTACTAATAAGAATAAGGGGTTACACTAGTAGTATAGGGACCTAACATGCCCCTCTCCTTCAAAAAGTGTTGTCCTCAACGCTTGAGTATTTCTTGATGCTTCTGTATAAAATCCTTGTCCTCCCATGTGGAATATTCAGTGGGTAAGTTCTTCCACTTGATGAGATACTATGAAATTGATCAATTTCGTAGTTGTCAGGTTCTTGTTTTTGTGACTGCTCCAGGTTCCAATATGATTTTTCCTTCCTTGTCAAGTTCTGGAAATATTGTTTGAACTGGGATCTTCTGCAACTTTTGAATGAGTGGCCACACTTCTTCTTCCTTCTTTCATTCATCCCTTGCTTCGTTTATCCAATCTGGTTGGATAATAGAAATAGAACAAAATAATGTTTCCACATCCTCATCCTTTCTTGAGAGAGCATCTGCAACAACATTTTGCTTCCATTTTTTGTAGATGATTTCAAAGTCATAACCCAACATATTTGCGACCCATTTTTTCTGTTCTTCTAAAGATAATATTTGTTCTAAAAATTATTTCAGACTATCATGATCCATTTTTACCTTGAAGTGTCTTCCCATTAGGTAAGGTCGCCATTTCTTAAGTGCGTGTAGTATTGCCAACATTTCCTTCTCATAAATAGCTTTCTTGAGGGACATCTTTTTGTATGTATGTAACCATAAAAATAACAAATTGCCTACATCAAAGCTTCTTTCATTGAGATGTTGATTTGCCTATTGTTTCATTCGATTCTGCACCAAAGTGGCGCCATCCTTTAAAAGTTGGAGAACTTGCTGTTGATGCTCGATGTGATCTTTCACTGCTTGAATCTTTTTCTTCTTGACATGTCCTTCTATATTTAGATTTTGAGGAGTGGTAATTTCTTCCAATGCATTACAATATATGGTCGAATTCATTTCTTGATGCTCTATGTGATCTTTCACTTCTTGAACATTTTTCTTCTTGATATGTCCTTCTATCTTGATAGTTTGAGGAGTGGTAATTTTGATCATTGCATTACAAGATATGGTCAGATTCATTTCTTCTTTCTTGATGTGGTCTTTCACTTCTTGAACCTTTTTCTTCTTGATATCATGTCCTTCTATCTTAAGAGTTTGAGGAGTAGTAATTATTTCCAATGCTTTACAAGATGTGGTTGGATTCATTTCTTCTTTCTCCGGGGTTGGTTCTTGGTGTATATACTCTTCTTTTGACGATTTTTGATCCTTTTCTTCCTCCTCTCCACAATCAATGTAAAATAATTTCTTCTCAGCACAGTTGTGACCTTTAATGTATTTTTTATCACAATTTTAACAAATGCCTTTTTCTCTTTTTTCTTCCAATTCTTGTGGTGTAACCCTTGTAGGTTGTGGAAGGCTAGGAGAAACAACACTTCCATATTTATAGTTGTGACGGGTAGACTTCCATGCTGCCATAATTTTTCTTTCCACTTTGTAACAAAGCCCTTTTTGTCTTTTTTCTTCCAATTGTTGTGGTGTTTCTATAAAGAAGGTGTTGCTCTTTGTATCCTCATAATGTGCTATAACTTCCTCCGTGAAAATTGACCACGTAACAAGTGGTTTACGAGAATAAAGCCCTTTATACCCTAAAAATTGATCTTTTTCTAAATATGAAGATGCAATACATACCTTTTGTAACAGTGGTACACCATGTAGATCAAAATATTTCTCCATCTAGAGTATCCAATTTACCGGATCCTTCCCATCAAACATCCTCATCTCGTTTTTTCTTGATTTTAGGAGCTCGATCTTGAAACGACTGTAACTTTGTAATTTCAGATCTTCCCATTCTAAAATCATGACCTGTTGTAGTCCTCTACGTCCTCTTTCCAATGCCACCAGTCTGATCGAAATCGGATTCTCCAAGAAAGAGTTATGCATAATCTCCCAAGTTGACCTGATTATTCACCTTTTCAGAATAGCCAACTTGTATGACGTGCCCCCTGTCACTGCTTTGACCTTCGGATCTGAAACATACACAAAAAAGACTAGAGTTAGTCCTCTTTCTGTAACTTCTGACGAAATTTCAATCTGATGCTCAGAGAGAAAGTTATGATGATTTTCCCAAGGTCACCTATTTATGAAGTAATTCGGGAGTTTGCAAAAACCCTAAATTCCTCAAATAATATATCTGAAAATATAGCGAGACAAGATCTGAAATTTAGATCCAAGGTTTAGAATAATTTTTTCTAAAATGGGTTTTTGTTTTATCTTCTGAAACTTTTTAGCGAAAACATTATAGCGAAAATTCCATGATTCCCTGTTTTAGATGAAATTCTGGAGCTTGCAAAAACTATAAGTTCCTCAGATCGTATCTCCGAAAATATAGTGATACAAGCTCTGAAATTCAGACCCGAGGTTTAGCGAAATTTCATCTCAAATGGGTTTTATTTTTAGCCTTTGAAACATTGCAAAAATAAATTTATATGGAAAATTCCACGATGACCTGTTTGGAGCAGCGAAAACCCTAGAATCCAAAGCTCTGATACCAAATGTTATGAAACCAGGTCACAAAAAGAAGAAAAGATAGATGAATGCCTTAGAAATAAGCCTCTTCAATGGGGCAACCTACTTTATGTTACACAAATGAACAATTCTTGGATGATACAAATGAAAAAACTTCCTTTCTATATATAGGAGTCTAAGGGGTCATAATATAATCAGAGCCGACATAACAATAATAATGTAAGGGCACAATAATAACAATAGTTGGCTTCTATGGGGCACAATAATAACAATATGGGGACTACATGGGCAGAAAAATATAATAAAGGGGTTGTACTAATAACAATAATGGGTTACACTAGTAGTATAGGGATCTAACATGCCCGTCTCCTTCAAAAAGTGTTGTCCTCAATGCTTGAGTAGTTCTTAATGCTCTTGTATAAAATTCTTGTCCTCCCATGTGGAATCTTCAACTGGTAAGTTCTTCCACTTGATGAGATACTCTGAAATTAATCAATTTCGTAGCTGTCGGGTTCTTGTTTCTATGACTGCTCCAGGCTCCAATATGATTTTTCCTTCCTCGTCAAGTTCTGGAAATATTGTTTGAACTGAGATCTTCTGCAACTTTTAAATGAGTGGCCACACTTCTTCGTCCTTCTTCCATTCATACCTTGTTTTATTTATCCAATCTAGTTGGATAATAGAAATGGCGCACAACGATGCTTCCACATCGTCATCCTTTCTTGAGAGTGCATCTGCCACAACATTTTGCTTCCATTTTTTGTATATGATTTCAAAGTCATAACCCAACATCTTTGTGACCCAGTTTTCTTTCTCTTCAGAGGATAATTTTTGTTCTAAAAAGTATTTAATACTATCATGATCCTTTTTAACCTTGAAGTGTCTTCCCATTAGGTAAGGTCGCCATTTATTAAGTGTGTGTAGTATTGCCAACATTTCCTTCCCATAAATAGATTTCTTGAGGGACATTTGTTTGTATGTATGTAACCATAAAAATACCCAATCACCTGCATGAAAACTTCTTTCATTGCGATGTTGATCTGCCTGTTGTTTCATTCGATTCTACACCAAAGTGGCGTTATCCTTTAAAAGTTGGAGAACTTGTTGTTGATGCTCGATGTGATATTTCACTGCTTGAATCTTTTTCTTCTTGATATGTCCTTCTATATTTACAGCTTCAGGAGTGGTAATTTCTTCCAGTGCATTACAAGATATGCTCAGATTCATTTCTTGATGCTCTATGTAATCTTTTACTTCTTGAACATTTTTCTTCTTGATATGTCCTTATATCTTGATAGTTTGAGGAGTGGTAATTCCGGCCATTGCATTACAAGATATGGTTGGATTCATTTCTTCTTTCTTGATGTGGTCTTTCACTTCTTGAACATTTTTCTTCTTGATATGTCCTTCTATCTTAAGAGTTTGAGGAGTAGTAATTATTTCCAATGCTTTACAAGATGTGGTCAGATTCATTTCTTCTTTCTCCGGGGTTGGTTCCTGGTGTATATACTCTTCTTTTGACGTTTCTTGATCCTTTTCTTCCTCCTCTCCACAATCAATCTAAAATAATTCTTCTCAGCACACTTATGACCTTTAATGTATTTTTTATCACAATTGTAACAAAGCCCTTTTTCTATTTTTTCTTCCAACTATTGTGGTGTAACCCTTGTAGGTTGTTGAAGGCTAGGAGAAAAATCACTTCCATCTTTATAGTTGTGAGGGGTAGACTTCCTTGTTGCCATAATTTTTCTTTCCACTTTGTAACAAAGCCCTTTCTCTTTTTTCTTCCAATTGTTGTGGTATTTCTCTAAAGAAGGTGTTGCTCTTTGCATCCTCATAATGTGCTATAATTTCCTCCGTGAAAATTGACCACGTAACAAGTGTTTTATGAGAACAAAGCCCTTTATACCATAAAAATTGATCTTGTTCTAAATATGAAGATGCAATACATACATTTTGTAACAGTGGTACACCATGTAGATCAAAATATTTCTCCATCCGTAGTATCCAATTTATTGGATCCTTGCCATCAAACTTCCCCATCTCGATTTTTCTTGATTTTAGGAGCTCGATCTTGAAACGACTGTAACTCTGTAATTTCATATCTCCAAGTTCTACAATTTCTTCCTACGACAGCTCTTTGAGTTCTCTTTCTAACCCCGCAAGTCTGATCAGAATTTGATTATCCAAGAAAGAGTTATGCCAAATCTCCCACGGTGACCTGATTATAGACTAGTTTAGTAGATCAAACTTGTATGATGTACCACGTCTCACTGTTTCAACCTTAGTACCTGGAACTGATATATAGAAAAATACTAGAAGTCCTGTTTCTTAAACTTCTTATGAAATTTCAATCTGATGCTCAGAACAAAAGTTATAACGATTTTCCCAAGGTGACCTGTTTGGAATGTAATTTGGGGGTCTACAAAAATCCTAACTTCCTCAGATTATATCTCCGAAAATATAGCGAGTCAAGATCTGAAATTCTTACCCGAGGTTCAACGCGATGTTGTCTCAAATGAGTTTTTTTTAGATTCTGAAATGTCACAGAAAAAAGTTATAGCAAAAAGTCCACGATGACTTGTTTGGAGCAGCGAAACCCTAGAATCCAAAGCTCTGATACCAAATGTTATGAAACCAACTCACGAAAAGATAGAAAAGATAGATCAACGTCTTAGAATTCAGCATCTTCGAGGGGGAAACCTCCTTTACATTACACAAATGAACAGTTCTTGGATGATACAAATGAAAATACCTCCTTTCTATATATAGGAGTCTAAGGGGTCATAATATAATCAGAGCCGACATAACAATAATAATGTAGGGGCACAATAATAAAAATAGTGGGCTTTTATGGGGCACAATAATAACAATATGGGGACTATATGGGCACAACAATATAATAAGGGGGTTGTACTAATAACAATAAGGGGTTACACTAGTAGTATAGAGACCTAACAGAGACTTTACTTCAGTTTTTTTCTTTTTAATTTTTCTTTAAGTAGGTTGCATGGAAGAAATGTATGCTTACTAGTGGAATGCTATTATCAAAATTTTGTGGAAAGATATGTTGTGCTGGATTTGTGGAACTAGTACAATTTTTGAGTTTGATGTTGCATGGGGATACAAAGATTGCTCCAAGGATCAAAGGACAAATAGAGGATATGCAAAGTAATTTGAGTAGGGTATATTTTTATGTGGAGCCAAAAAATGAAAATATAGCAAAAAATATATATTCAAGGGCCTTATGAATGGTTATGCAGATAAGGATTTCACAACATATAAAGACTGAATATAAGTGGAAAGAGGTCTATATTGAGGTTTTTTTTAATCCCTTAAGCTACTTAATAATGGAAAATAGGAAAAAGAAAATTGATATATATATATATATACACACACACACACACACACACACATACACTAGATCTTTTATGCATGGAGAGATTTGTACTCAATTATTTAATTTCATTGGGAATTTAATAAATCAAAGGCATATATAGGTTTGTACTCAATTATTTATTTTGATCGGCTTGGACACTTAATTTATCTAGGGTTGCTATGAATCTATGTTAATAATTTCATTAGTTAAACATAAGTGATTTTTAAGTATGTTATGGAGTTATCCAACGAGTTCATTTCTTTCATTTGTTTAACTTTATGTGTAATCATATATCTGAGTTTTTTTTTCCACTGTTTACTTACTATTGAAGCAAATTGATTTCCATGTATTGTTTATATTTGTTTGATATGATAGTTTCAAAACAAAACGAATTACCTATGTGCAGAGCATTTCATGTGATCTCTTTGCTTTTTCCAACCAAGCCTTGAAAGAAAAAAATCAAAGTTTAATTGATATACTATGTTTGTAAGTTTTTCTGGTCATAGCTCGTGTATTTATCGTGTAAGGCATGAACTTTTATGAGATTAAAGTTGATTGAATGTTTTGGTATTCATATTTTTTGGGTCTTTTCGTAATTGACATTTGTTCAATAAGGGAGACCTTTACTACTTTCATAGTTGTTGACCTTCATTTCTCTGGTTTATAAAATAAGTTCTCCTCCAACTTCCACATTAGCAAAATTTGGGAGAAAATGGGTTCTTTGGCTCCATATGATGCCAAACCCTTTGCCGGTCCGATGATCTTTTCAACTCTGACATTTGCAGCTACCTTGGTGGACAAAGATGACTTGCAGAGGTGGACAAAGACGACTTGTGCTTTTCTACTATTTTTCCTTCTTGTTTTTCTAGATTTCAAGAATGACTGTACTTGAGCACTACAACAGTAGGAATTTCAAATGTGTATGCCATGTCTATGTATTGGAATATTATTGTATCAATGTCCTTGAGTTGGGTTCAATAATTTTATAGTTTCTATAGCATTTATGTTCATGTTTGGGTTTCTCAGATAATGGGAAACTAAGTTTCCTGAACTTTGCAATCCAAAATACCCACATATTATAAGTGATCTTGGAAAACACCACTTGTCTGGAGGTAGGATTGATCAAATGAGGAGTAATTTTGTAAATAAAATATACACAACCTTTGTTCAAAGATGGGACCTATCTTGAATTTTCAATACCTTGGATAACGATGGCGATGACATGGTTACTGCAGACGATGTACATAGGTTAATAGAAAACCTTGGAATTCAACATATCTTTGATGATAGTATGAAATCACTAATAGGCTCTTCCAATCATATGAGCTTTATAGTTTCCTTTCATTTTATGTCATGGCTCTTTTAATAGTTATTTTAGTTTTTGGTCTATGGTAGTCATTTTAGTTTTTATTAGTTTATTTTATCTTAATTATTTTATTTTAGTTATATTACTCATTTTCTTTAGTTATAGTTAAAAACTAATTTAGTTTAGCTTAAATTTATTGTAATTTTGGTTTAAACTATAATATTTAGCTTTGATTTAATAACATGATTTTATTATTTAAATAGCTTTAATTTTGTTTGAATGATAATATTAGCATATAAATTTGAATTTATCTATTTACATATATAGTTTGAGTTATTTTAAATTACTTTTATTTAAATATTTTAATTTAATTAAATTTTATATTAGTTTTTATTTTTATTCTTAGATTTTATTCAAAGTTTTATTTATATTTAGTTTAATATTTTTTTTCAAGAAATTGTTGATTGCTTGGATTGTAGATAAGATAAGATAAGATAAGTTAATTATATTTATGTCCAACTAATGACCACAAAGTAGGCCAAAGGGATTGTTGAGTACACTGATGTATATACAAAGCGGGAGAACCAAATGGTCTCCTATAAAAGATATAATGCATGAAGTAAATCAATATCTAGCCCTAGCGGAGAAGATCCGGGAGCTAATAGGTCTGAGTATTAGACTCATCTCTCTTAACATCTAAGGTTGAATGAATAACACTAAAGAAGCTTAGCAAACTCTGTTGGCCCGATGAAGAGCTGATGGCAAGTGTAGATTGTCCACTAAATCGTATCTTAGGGGGTTCACACGTTGTTGAATGCTGAAGGACCTAGTCTGTCTCCTAGGAACATCTCTGAGATGAAACTGCTGCTGAGATCTCATGTGGCAGGGTGAGGTCCCACGAATCCTCACTGATCTGGAGTCTGGATACGTATTGGTATCAATTGATCTCCTAGTGCCCCTGTTTGAAGGTAGTAGCTTGAAAAATGTCGTGATCCTCTGTTTGGGCTCTGGTATGATGGCTCTCCCGCTCTCGCGACCATTAGGCTCCGTGTTCCTTTCGCCCCGATAACCGTTGGATCTATCCGCCCAAGATCCAATGGATCAGGACTGTTTGTTCCCGCTTTCTCCTAATGTCTCTCGCCGATAGATCCCTGCCGTTTATTCGTTTAATCCAACAGCCGATTTTCTTCCTCCGCCCATCCCGACTATCCATGTCCATAGCCATTATATGCTCCCGAAGGAGGAAGGTGGCCAACTACCTGTACTTGGTGCATTACTAATTCAACAACTGCATTCAAGAATATAATGGCCGAAGAACGAAAAGGACATGCCTCGAGCAGTTGAATTCATTCAGCAGTTATGGAGCATTCTTTCATACAACATCCCACCTGCTCAAGAAGGACAACAGAGTACCAGAGAATGTCAAATTCATTCATTGAAGCAACAGATTGTGGCAGAGGCCCATTTTAGATAACTAATGTGGTTGGTGGTCCATTATGACCCCTCCACGCATAGAATAACAGATCATTTTTTGTAAACAAACTCTATATATACCGAAAACATAGATGTAATCGGGGATGATGGTTGATGGTTGTTGTTTTGATGTAAGATTCAACTTTTGGAGACTGTAACTACTTTGATACTTGTAGCGCCTGGTCTTCATTTTTAGCTAATACAAGCTTCTTTTGCTGTTAATTTCTCACTTTCCATTTTTACTCTGTTCCAGGCTGTGCCTGTTATGCATTTGTTCATGTGCTCTTGATATTTAGCATTAGAGGGGCTGTCATCCCACCTCTGTGTTGAAGTCTAGTATGTATCATTGAATGTGTTATGCAGGTTTTTGTTTATTTAGTGTCAGAGAGCTGTCATCCTGTCTGTGCATTAGGAAATATATTTGCAGACCTTTTTACTGGTTGCAGACGGCCATCACAGGGTCCTGTGCATCTGCTGGTGTGGTTAGTATTCTCCATGTTCACCTAATCCTCAAACTGTGAGTAATTGGTGGTCTAAAGCCTTGTAGTCTGGGGCTGTTCACCCATGTCTGGAGTTAAGCATAGTAGAAGTGGTTATCTGGCTTGAACAAGCATCATTCCTTCCATTCATCCATTTCCAACATTTTGTTGAGTTTTGTAATGTTCCCGAGCATCTCCGAGATACAACCTAGGAGAGTTTCTTGGGGTGATAATAGTTTTTACAACTTTTATGTTCATGTTTGAGTTTCTCAAATAATGATAAACTAAGTTTCCCGAACTTTGCAATCCAAAAGACCCCCATATTATAAGTGATCTTGGAAAATACCACTTGTCTGGAGGTAGGATTGATCAAACGAGCAGTGATTTTGTAAATAAAAAAAACACGGCCTTTGTTAAAAAATGGGATTCCTTGGCATAACAGATTTTAGAACACGAGGGATTCACAACATCGCTTTTAATTGAAGGTGCAACTCACCTCCTTCGTCACCTCAGCATTGCTTTTAACTGAAGGTGCAACTCACCTCCTTCGTTACCTCAGCATGAGAAAGGCAAATGGCCAATATTGATTTGTACTTTACAGAGTTCAGCGTGCCTCTGAGCACATACGTGTCTCACATCAAATACCTCATCTTTGCAAACCATAAACAGAGTAAAAATGGATGTTATTAATGGCTTTAAATGAGTAGTTTAACTCTTATGTAATGGCAGATTGCCTTTACCGATATATGCATTTTCGATGCAGAACAGTATTTTTGTTTTAATTTCTTAGCAATTTCTGCCCATTTTCTACACATTTTCTGTTAGTATTATATGTTTTTATAGCAAAATATGAAGTCGTTATCGATTGGACTGGAACCCTAGTCCAGTATTCAAATGACGCAATCATTTTAGGATTATGCCTTCTTCGGAGATCTTAATCCCTTGCAAGCCTACAAGTTTTTTTGAATGGATGATTTTTTTTTTAAGAATATTAAATAATACTTTTGCAAATTTAATTTTCGTGGGTATCTTCTTTTAATCGGTTTTATTCAATGATGTCACACACGACCGTCATGGTTGTAAACAAAACTTTGCACAGATGTATGCTCACCATCACCTTATCATATGCAGTGATTGCTAGCTCATCAATTATTACAGCAATCATCATCTCATTTATTTGGCAATCACAAAGCTTCAAAAGGTCATAGGTCAATTCCATATTTAATATTAATTGTTATACATGTGATCATACAAATAATATTACTTCACAAAAAGGAATGGGTTTAATGATGACAATTTGTCTAATTACTTTAGTGTCAACTATTATTCAACCAACTTGTAGAGCATTTAAAGAATAAGATAATTTTCAACAACATTCTAGTAAAACAAGATTTCTCATTACTTTTTTTAGCAACTATCTTGACTAAGGGATTTTTTCTGTTTCATAAAAGATTCAATGTCAATAAGTTCAACATATTTGCCAAGCTTACAACTCTCACAAATAAGACTTGCAACAATGTTTGGTAAATAACTTGTGCATATAAGAGTAAAGATCTACCCAAACAAGGTTAAACAAAGGTAGCAATCCATACAACTATGATCTTTTCAAACATGGTTGACTTCTTGTCAGACATGATTGATTTAAAATCCAACCTCTTAATGAATATGGAGGTATTAAAACACTATGAAAGTTTCCTTACTTCACACGTGAGATAATCCTATTACACATTGCAAGAACAATTTGGAATCTTTCATCTAATACTTATCATTAATGTCAACAAGATTTTGAACAATAGTGCACACGTGAACAAAATATTGAAGTTATTGAGTTAAAATTTTACTCTCAATACCATCACTACATATCACAACCATCCATTAAGTAGGTACAAATTCTGACCACAAGTTCACAACCATGACTTAAAAGAGAATCTCACTTCTTTACCTTGTTGATAGTTCTTTACCATCCTTTTTTTTTCAATATCATTTTTTTTTGTATGAGGAATACACATGTTTTGGTCCTTAAGATGCTACTCACACAAGGCTCAGAGCCCTTATAAGAAATACTCTTTATGAGCTCAACAAGTTGCATGCAAAATTTGAAGTCAAGTAAGGAGAATAACACATTTCTCTTAACTACCAAAGCTAAACCCAATTGACCACATGTAACCATCATTACATAAAGGAGAAAGCACTGATTCAACCATAACTACATTCAACAATGTGCTAAAGAATGCAACAATTGTGCTAAAGAATGCAACAATTGTGATCTTCAAACTAATTATTGACTCATTAGTCTCAAGAGTTTACACTCTTCCCATTTGATTCATGAATCTGCATTACTACACCTATCCTTTAAGCTTAATGTAAGGAGCAGTAAACCCCATAAATCTAAAATTTTAAAACTATTGTTACAAAATATGGGCATTCAATATCGAGATCCTTTCATGAGACGAAAGCTTTTCTTAAATATTTGTACTGCATAAACCATCAACATAAGTGGGAAGGAATGGAGGAAGGTTCTAGTCACTCCCATAAAGTCAACCATTGGTAAGAAGAGGGGGAGTCACTAAAAAATTCCTTGTGGAGTGTTCTTTGCTTTTCATTTCATTTCATTTGATATTAGATCCATGGAATGACATGTAATTTCATTTCATGAGTTGTGATTGGAGATAGAAAATCTCTATATAACATCACAACAGTGCAAACAAATCTATAAGTAAAGCTCACTCACTTTGCTACACTTGCTTCATAATTGTGAGTGAGAATTCCTTTGTTTGTCTTGTTGATTACATAGAGTTGTGACTCTAGAAATATAAATGGATCTGAAGTTAACTACAAAAGTGTTGGTCCATGTCATTAAGGGTAAGGCAGTGGCGGCGAGTGGTGTGTTTGATAATTGATTAGTGGTAGGATGGAATATAAATTGGAGGAATGCAAATGTTGATTCTCCATAAAATTTATCTCATCTGTCCTTCACATAAGCAACTATCATTCTCCATGGCTTATTATATTATCAATTATTCCAAGCTCCACATATGGGAGGTATAATTATAACTAACACCCATTCTCGTTCCCTTTTCTTGTACATTTTAAAGTATTACTACTTATGTTTCCTTTACATAAATGAAAATGACTATTACATTTATCTAACTAATTGAATAAATGAAATCTCTACCTTATGGGGTTTGTGCTAGTCTAGTTTGAAGAATACAACAAGCTCATATACCCAGATGTTGGCATCCAAGTGTATGACATCATCAATCACCTCTTTGATCTACTAGATAACCATTTTTATGTTGTTGTGGACTACTTATGTGAGAAGACATGGGCCCACACTCCACAATACAAGATTGGTTACTACCAACAATGCACAAAGAAGGTGCAATACCTTCTATGTCATAGTTAAGAAGGACTCACTTCCAAGTGAAATAGGGCTTGAGCTAGAGGTGTATATAGTTTATACAATGTTCCCTCACGAACCCCAATCATCCCTTCTTCATTGATGCTAGAGCCCCTATCCCAAACCAAAACCTTGCCATTAACAAAAACAACTTTATTACCCTTATCCTCTAGACTAGAAATAGAAAGTATATTTTTCTTCAAACCTAGAACATATAAGATGTTGTTGAGGTGAATGTTTCCACCTGGTTCAAGCTCCAATGATATATACCAATGCCTTTCATTGGATATTGGATAGCATTTTTTTTCTCCAAGTTCGATAGAGTGAGATGAATTTCCTTCTGACAAGGTTTGAATTTGATTGTATCCTCCCGTCATGTGCCTGGAGGCACCACTATCGATAACCCATACATTTTCATCTTTAAAGGCGCCGAATAGAGTAAAGAACATACTTCCTTCTACTTCTTTCTTTACTAGCTTGGGGATGATCTTCAATATGTAGTTCTTGATGGAGATAATGAGATTTCCAAGAAAACTGAAAGCCTTCTTCATGATTCTTGACATTGTGCCAGCTAACTTGTGATCTTTAGTCTCCTTGTTGCACCTTAGCTCTGATACCATGTTGGAAAATATGGAGACTTAGTAATTATAATTTATTTTTCTTCACTTGATATTTACTTGTGATGTTATATGTTCTTCTATTACTTCTTTGATTATGTTCATCAAGCAATCATAAAAAACAAGAAGATCACAAAGAGACACAGTACACCAGAAATAGGCTCCAAGATAAGGCAAGACCCCTCTAAGGGGAAAACTTGGAGAATACTTCTCTTCTTCTTTATAATATGCTTACAAAAGAGACTTCAAAGATCCAAAGACCCAAGCCAACAAACCCTGCAAGATCCAAGTCATCCTCCAACAAGATTTGCTTCAAAACAACTTCTAGAACTTCGATACATCAACCCAACCACTGAAACTTCGACCTGCAATTTCAGCCTCCAGCAACCAGCCCAGAATTTCATCCTCTTGAAGTTGGCATCTTCACAAATGCTAGCGAGACAAAGAGAAATATAACCCTTGACAAACTTCAGTTTTTGTTCTTCATCCTCCAGTGACTCTTCACTATTGCAAATCAAAATTTTGTGAGATGTGTGTCCAAATGAGGTCGAGCTCCCCTCTATTTATAGCCTTTCTTGAGGGGCAAATTTCCCTCCCTTAGGGTGACTTGTCTTTGCTCTTAGGCCTACTTGATATTGGGTTTATGCATGGATTTTACATGGTAAAATAAATATTTTTCTTCATTACAATGAGTCCAAATGGGACTATGACACATGAACAATATTATTCTTTATCCTAGGAATGCCTAGAATACCTAAAAGCATGAAGAACATGCTTTTGACTCAAACTAGAGTATGAAATCCATAATCCAAATTAAAATATAATCTCTTTCTTTTATTTTTCTTTCTTTATAAATAATATACAATGTCATGATTACAATTACATCATAATGAAGACCAACCCTAGTTACAATTTTCAGCACTCCTTCTTAATTAGGGAGGTATTCATGGTACAAAGAATCTCAATATTGAAGCATTCCCATAAGAAGAGTCAGATTGATAAGCCATCTTTTGTCAAGCATATTTTATATCATAACCAACATTGTCACTAAAGGTATTAACTGGACAAGCTCATCTTTAACTATGAGCATTATGATGGGAGGCTTTACGTGAGCCGCCACACTACCTCTCAAGGTACACACCCCATCTAGATGTCTACAAGGTATGTTCTTTTAGGACTATTCTTATCTTGGACTCCCAAACTTGGATCCTCAAATAGTATCGGTCCTCTTCGAATACTCTTATCTTGGATTCCCTGCCTCATCCTTAAAGAGCATAGGTCACCAACTTCTTTCTATGGATTTTTTAATCCATAAGAAGTTTCAATCTAGATGCTTATTCAATCCTCCAGACTCCATTTTTTCTTTATGGCCTTCACTAAGACTTATGGTTGTTATTCCTAGTCTAGTTCCTAACCCATAAAGACAAGAACTATCTGATATCACGCCCTCTCAACCACGAAAGAGATATCCACCAAACCAAGCTTACCTCTTAGGTACTCAAGCTTCTTGTTTGGTAATGCTTTAGTCAATATGTCAACTACCTGCTCATTTGTAGGTAGAAAGTGCAGCTCCACGAGCTTATCTCATACAAATCCTTTGATGTTGTGGTACTTGTTATTTATATCCTTTGTCTTAGCATGAAATACCCGGTCTTATGTCAAATTTATGCAACTTTGGTTATCACAATATATCCATGTAGGGATGAGCAATCCTTCAAACAACTCTGATAACAACTTCCTAAGCCAAACTGATTCACTGTAGACTTCACTTGTAACAACATATTCAGCTTCAACACTTCTCAAAGCAACTGTATCCAACGTTCTGCTCATCCATGAAACCATGGAAGGTCCAAGGCTGAAGCATCCTCCTGTTGTGCTCCTTCCATTTGTCTCACTGCCACACCAATTTGAATTTGTATATCCCATGAGTTGGATTTCATTCCCAGTATACTTGAGGTAGTGATGAATGGTTCCACACAAGTATCTTAAGATATGATTAGTTGCAATCCAATGATCATGCTTTGGCTCCATCTAAAACTAACTGAGGACATTTACTGCAAAACAAATGTCTGGCCTGGTATTCACCAGATACATGAAGGACCCAACCAATTTCTTGTAGCAAGTATGATCTACCAGACTGGACTCTAAACGCTTCAACCTTTTGCAATTTGTAACCATAGGAGCCATCATAAGTTCGCAATCCATCATGTCGACCCTCTGAAGCCTCTTGATCAAATATTTACGTTGACCCAGCGTATATATCTCTTGGTTTTTACCATACTTCTATTCCCAAGTAATAATTCATAATTCCAAGATCCTTCATATCAAATTCAACTCCTAACTACCTCTTGTATTCTTGAATTAGTCGATCTATGCTTGTAACTAGTAGATCATCCACATATCAGAGTATAATAATTGGTTCTTTTCGGACCACCTTGATTTATAGATTTTGATCTGCATAACTCTTGGTAAAAACAAGTCTCAAGAGGTATGCATCCATTCTTGCATACCATGCTCTTGGTGCTTACTTCAAGCTATATAGAGCCCTCTTCAACCTGTAGACATGAGTTTCCCTCTGATTTATTTCAAATCTTTAAGGCTTCTCAATATAGACTTCTTCATCAATGGTCCCATTCAGGAAATTTTGTCTTGACATCCATTTGGAATTATCCATCCCATAGAAACAACCAACGAAAAAAGTGATCTTATTGTCATATACCTAGTTGTGGGAGCAAATGTTTCTTCATAATTAATCCCTTCTTTCTATGAGAAACTCCTTTCTACAAACCTTGCTTTATATTTCTCGATGCTCCCATCTGCAACATGCTTTATTTTATAAATAAATTTTCAAGTGACTATCGATTTGTCACTCGGCCTAGGGACAATCTCCTATACGTCATCCTTCATTATTGGCTGGTATTCTTCCTCCATTGCATTCTTCCATTCTTGATGCTTAGTAGCATCCTCATAGGAGGAAGGTTTTGCCTCAAATAGCTTTGTCATGTATGCGACATATCTAGAATACCTCTTTGTTCTCTTACTGTCCCTGGATGTCCCTGATATTGTATGTACTTCTGCCTCTTGAGTAGTAGTTTTCAACCAAATATGTTGTTTCCGATTTTCTAGAACAATTGTTGTATAGGCTCACAAGGGCCTTCAACATTTTCTTGAGTTGGTCCTAGTCCTTAACCATCATTGTCCCTAGAGATATCTTCAAAGATAGGAAATTATTCATTAGAGTCAACTGGTACATCCTTCAATTTCTTGTAAGCTATGTTTTCATCTAAGATGACATCTCTACTTGCCACGATTCTATAGGTTTTAGATGAAGCACTATACCCCATAAAGATGGCCCTTAAATTGGTAGGATCTAGCTTCTTTCTTTTATCCCTGGGTACATGAATGTACACATGACACCCAAATATACGAAGATGATCCACACGTGGCTTCTTTCTTGTAAATGCTTCTTCTAGTGTCATGTTATTGAGCACCCTGTGAGGACTTCGATTTTGCAAGTAAACAACCATCATACATTCCTCTCCCCATAGGAACTGGGGGATATCTTGAGCATGTAACATAGCTTAGACACATTATTCAATAGTACGATTCTTCCTTTCTGCCACTCCATTCTATTTAGGATTATAGGGAATAATGGGATACCTTGTGATTCCTACCTCCTTGTAGAAAGCTATTAATTCTTTGGAGGTGTATTGTCCACCATTATCTGACCTTAGAATTTTGATCTTCTCCTACGTTAGGTTTTCCACTTCATTCTTGAAATTAGGAAACTTTTCGAATACTTCGTCCTTATTCTAATTGAGAAGGTATAACCAAGTCTTCCTTGAATAATCATCAATGAAGGTTACATATTACTGATGCCCACCAAGAGACTTAACTGCCATAAGTCCACATATATCTGAGTGTATGAGATCCAAAATTTTAGTAGATCTAGTTTCACTATTTGCAAATGATTTATTTACATTATTGCATAGAGAACATCCCTTACAGGTTCCTTCATGGTCTTCCTTTATTTCGGGGATATCATTGACCGTTTGACTCATAGATGGAAAAATGTTATAATGAAGGTGTCAATACCTTCTATGCCATAGTTTGGAAGGACTCACTTCTAAGTGAACTAGGGCTTTAGCTAGAGTCGTATATAGTCTATACAATGTTCCCTCACAAACCCAAATCATCCTTGCTTCATTAATACTAGAGCCCTTATCCCAAACGAAAACCTTTCTATCAACAAAAGAAACTCTATTACCCTTTCCTCTAGATAAAAAATATAAAGTATATTTTTCTTCAATCTTGGAACATATAAGATGTTGAGGTGAATGTTTCTACCTGATTCAAGCTCCAATGATGTATACCCAATGCCTTATTGGATAACATTTGTTGTGTCCAAGTTCGATATAGTGAGATGAGTTTCCTTTTGAAAAGGTCCGAAGTTGATTTTATTCTCGTGTCATGTGTATGGAGGCACCACTGTTGATAACCCATACATTTTCATCTTTGAAGGCACCTGATAAAGTGACGAACATATTTCCTTCTAATTCTTACTTTATTAGCTTGGGGTGATCTTCAATATGTAGTTCTTGAAGGAGATAACAAGTTTTCCAAGAAACTTGAAACCATTCTTCATGATTCTTGACATTGTGCCAACTAACTTGTGATCTTGAGTCTCCTTCTTGCACATTAGCTCTAATACCATGTTGGAAAATATGGAGACTTGATAATTCTAACTTATTTTCCTTAACTTGATAATTACTTGTGATGTTAGATGTTCTTCTATTACTTCTTTGATTATGTTCATCAAACAATCATAAAAAACAAGAAGATCACAAAGAGACAAAGTACACCATAAATAGGCTCCTAGCTAGGGAAAAACCCCTCCAAGGGGAAAACCTGGAAAATTCTTCTCTTCCTCTTCAGAAATTCTTACAAATGAGACTTACAAGATCCAAAGACCCAAGTCAGCCCCTAGAAATAATTGCTTTAGAACAAATTCCAGAACTTCGATACTACAACTTTGGCCCCAACAACAGAATTTTGGCCTCTAGCAACTGCCATAAAATTTCATCTTCTTGAAGTTGAAAACTTCGAAAACCCTAGCGAGGTAAAGAGAAAGATAACCCTTGACAAACTTCGATTTCTGCTCCTCTTCTTAATCCTCCAGCCACTCTTTTCACCTTCTCTATTGCAGATATAACTTATGTGAGATGTGTGTCCAAATGAGGTCGAGCTCCCCTTTATTTATAGCCTTTCTTGAGGGTCGATTTGCCATCCCTTAGGTTGACTTGTCATTGCTCTTTGACTGACTTGGTAGTAGGTTTATCCATGGATTTTACATGATAAAATAAATATTTTTCTTCACTACGATGAGTCCATATGGGACTATGGCACATGACCAATATTATTCTTTATCCTAGAAAAACCTAGAAAGTCCTAGAAGACCTAAAAAGCATGAAGAACATGCTTTTGACTCAAACTAGAGTATGAAACCCATACTCCAAAATAAAATATAATTTTTCTTTCTTTCATTTTTCTTTATTTATAAATAATGTACAATGTCATGATTACAATTACACCATAATGAAGATCAACCCTAGTTACAATTTTCAACAACCCCTCCCATGTCATTTTCAGAGTTGGACTAACTAAGCATATTCTTCATCAAGGTGTATAATCACATTCGCTTGGCCTATAATCTTAGATTGGCCATGCTCTGGTGCCACATGAAGAAAGTGGATTTTGAAAAATTGAAAGTCGTCTATACTACATTGTTGTAAGTATTTTCATCTTGCCCCAAATCAGATTAAATATGTCTTATATTTTTTGAAAGAATAACCCATTTGTCAAATCTAATGGTGGTTGTGGAGGGATCAAAGCCATGGAGGTACATAAGAAAGGAGTAGAATATGGATAGGGGTGATACAAATATGTTGGTAAAGAAGTGGTGGGATATCTATAACAATATATCCTTAGGCTTAAAATCATCTAATTTAATACTTGATTTGGAGACCCACTATTGGTCATGTTGAAAAATGCAACAAGAAAATCCTAATTTAATTTTTTCCTTAAATCAAATTAGGAATTAAATTCTAATTCTAATTCTCATTACAACTTGTAATAGTTAAGTAAGTTAATTTGACTTAGTGACTCATTTAATTCGAGTTGGGAGTCTATATAGAGTCATGTAGAGTGGTTCCTAAATTTTAGGGGCCCAGGTTGAGTTCTTTTGAGTTGTATTTATTTAATTCAGTTTAATTGAGTTAAATTCAATTAAACTAGTTCCAACGAATGGAGGAATTAGTAGAAGATATAGTAGTGGGGTGTAACCAAAACTGCTCAACCAGTAAACTGAAGATTCAATCATAATTAACTCATCCATGTTAGATAAGAGAAAAACCCAGTTGAGATTAGAATTTAGGGTCAATGTAATATCAATTGTAAAATCATTTAAATTAAACTAATGGTGCATGTAATCAGAGGAAGGCTTATTAATGGATTGCGCAGTTATGTATGAGGAATTTTCCAATTAAATATGGGATAATTCCCTAGGAAACTGCACAAGGAAATAGGAGCTTGGAAGGAAACATATTTGGCTAAGTATTGGTTGGAGCTTGTTTGTGAAGCAGTGAGACAGATTGAGATTGTGCAGAGGTTGCTCAGGCTTGAGAAAAGCATTGTAATCTTCTCACATTTTCTTATTAATGCAATATACAGATAGCATGGGTTTTAAGCTGATGCTTTCCCCATAAATTTATTGTGTTATGTGTGATTGAATTCTTTCTCGTTTATGCATCGTGATTTCATCAATTGTTTATTGTTTCCACTCACGAGTAGAGTAGATTCAAGTAAGTTGTTTTAGCATATTACAATCCGCAATTTGAATATACAACGAATTTCTACATGTTATAAGAGCTGCAATCACTATAGAAGAGAAGAATACGAGTTTGTCTTTTGCAGGAGAAATTGAATTTGCAGTATCATACTTTAGAGCCAACAAGATGTTATATGGATCGAGACTTAAATATGCCCTTAAGGGTAGTTCGAACTATATTTCTTGGAAGGATATGATGGAGGCAATGTTGGAAGTCAACAGGCGTAAGGAATTCATAGAAAATGATATTCCTAAGCTAATCAGTGCTTAAGATCTGAAAGAGTGGAGAAAGTGTGTGGCATAGGCGAGAAGGATTATCCTAGAAGGAGTTCGATATCATATTGTCTTAAACCTCCATGGTAAGGAAACTTCATTTTCAATGTGGAAGGCCTTGACGGACCTATTTCAAAACAAAAATGACCACATAAAGATGGCACTGAAGGACAAGCTCAGAAAGATCAAGATGGAGAAGGGTGACACAATACCTAATTACTTGATCAAGTTCACCCAATGTTGGGACAAGCTTGGAAATTTCGGTGTTACAGTTGCTAAGGATGATGTGGTGAGCCTAGCACTTCTAGGGCTTCCCAAGACCTAGCACAACTACCAGGACTCAGTTAATGGGAGGGAGAAGCTACTAGAGGGAGTGATTATGGTTCGACTTGGTATAAGAATATATTTGACGGAACACTAGGGATGGATCCTCATCTAACAATGATGATGAGGAGAAATATGCCTTATTTGGGAAGGCGAAGAAGGGGAAAGGGAAGTCATCTCATTCCAAATCAAATTCTAGTCACGGCGACAAGAAGAAGGACATGTCGAAGATTAAATGTTTTCACTGTCACGAGCTAGGACACTATGCTACAAAGTTTCCACATAGGAAGGCCAGTAAGAAGCCCTCAGGAGGAGCAACAGATGAACCACTTGCTTCACAATTCGGACTGGATTTCACCCTCATCGCTTGCGTGGTGATATCAGTGATGGATAGTTTATGGTACTTGGATAGTGGAGCCTCATTCCATATAACCAAAAACAAAGAGTTCTTCAGTGACTTTGAGGATAAGGACCTCTAGATGCACATCAATATGGGAGATGATGGGAGGTATAACGTGAATGACATCAATAATGTTACCTTTCAGAGGGAGTTTGGTTATCTCCTCACATTAAAAGATGTCATGTATCTTCTAGGTTTGAAGAAGAACTTGGTTTCAGCTGCCATGTTTGAGAACTGTGGCTATGATGTGATATTTAGCAAAGGAAATTCTTTCTTTCATCACATAGCCTCATGAAAGGTGAAGTGGATCAGGGTTCGGGTGAAGAACCTCTAAAAATTGGATGTAGAAGATTGTGTTGCTTTGAGCACTAAAGCAGAGAAGGTGCAGAGCTGAGACATCAGTGAGTTGTGGCATATAAGATTGGGTCACTTGCATTACAAATCTTTGAATATCATGCAACAAATTTCTACAAGAATTACCAAGGGTACACTAGAGCAGAGAGACACATGTAAAGGGTTTACATTGGGGAAGTACACCAAAGCTTCCTTTCATGATAAAGATAGTCGAGCACAAGAGATACTTGATCGAGTTCACTCAGATGTGTGTGGACTGTTCTCGACAACATCCATGGCCAAGCATAGGTTTTATGTAATATTTCTTGATGATTTTTCTTGTGAGTGTTGGATTTTCTTCATGTAGAAGAAAGGTCAGACGTTCGCTAAATTTTATGAATATAAAGCACTTGTCAAGAAATATACTGGCAGGAAAGTTAAAGCTCTAAGAAGAGATAATGGTGGACATTATGTGTCGAATGAATTCAAGAAATTTTGTGCATCAAAAGGCATTCAATGAGAATTAATAACACCTCATAACCCACAACAGAATGGGGTGGCTGAAAGGAAGAACAAAAGTATTGTCAGAGTTGCACGGGCGATGTTACATGATCAGGACCTACTGTTGCACTTGTGGGCTGAAGCATGCAACACAATTGTTTATTTACAAAACATAAACCCTCATCAAATTCTCAGGATGAGTACACCAGAAGAAGATTTTTTAGGTAAGAAACCAGATGTGGCATGCTTCAGTATCTTTGGTTCATCAATCTAGTGTCATGTTACCAAGGATGCATGAAAAAATCTAGAGCCAACAACAGAGTTGGGCATATTTCTGGGGTACACTGATACACCTAACAACTATCAGGTGTGCCTGTTATCCAACAGGATGATGGTGGTTCCTAGATATATGAATTTTGATGAGGAGAAGGCCATGAAATGTTCCCTTGAGAGGGAGATTCAGTTACATCAATATGATCAACTTTTAGCTCCAAAGGAGGAACCTCAGGATGATGTGCATCAACCAATGCAGAGGAGAAGAGAGTGGAAGCAACCACTCATGTAGATACTTCTAGAGATGGAAGGATTGATGCATGATGCTAGAGAGAATGTGTGAGCACCACATAACAATGTAGGCAGAGGAGGTCACCAGATTGGTACATTGGCTACATGGATCTTATGAGCAAGAGTGTATAGGTTGAGCCATCCTCATTCGAGGAAGAAATGCAAAAACCAATATAGGTTGATGCCATGGTTGAGGAGTATGCCTCAATTATCAAAAAAAATGTTTGGGAGGTGGTCCCAAGACCAGAAGACAAGTCGGTGGTGAGTTCTAGATGACTTTACAAGGTAAAGCAAGTAGCAGATGGTAGTGTGGAGAAACACAAGGCCATATTTGTGGCCAAAGGGTTCTCTCAGGTGGAGTGAATTGACTATGATGAGACCTTTGCTCCAGTAGCAAGGAACTAGTCAATCATATCTATTTTAGCACTGTTAGCGTAGATGGGATGGAAGATACATTAGATGGATGTGAAGACAACATTCCTCAATGACATGATTGAGGAAGAAGTGTATATTAAGTAGCAGGAAGGATTTATACCTTCAACAGAGAGTCGCATGTGTGCAAACTCAAGCTAGCGTTATATGGACTAAAACAAGCACCTCGCGCTTGGTACACCAGGATTGACAACTATTTCACCGGGTTGGGCTTCACCAAAATTGAAGCAGATTTGAACCTTTACCATATTTTGGTTGAAGGTAAATTGTTGGTTATAGTATTATATGTTGATGATTTCATTCTAACGAGTGATGAGAAGTTGAAGAAATCCTGCAAAGAGGATATTGCAAGAGAATTTGAGATGAAGGACCTAGGGCTCATGGATTACTTTCTTGGTATGGAAGTATGGCAAGGAGATGAGGAATTGTTTGTCTCTCAAGGAAAGTATGCCAACGAGATACTGAAGAAGTTCCACATGGAGAGCAGCAAACCCATGGAGACTCCTCTAGCAGGTAACTGGAGGAAGGATGATGCTACTTTAGGTGAAGTAGTGGAGGTTACTCTTTATAGAAAACTTGTGTGTTCACTTATGTATTTGGTGAACAAACAACTAGACATGTGTTTTGCAGTTAACCAGCTTAGTAAAGCCATGGTTAAGCCAACCAAACTTTATTGGAAGGTAGCTAAACATGTGTTGAGAAACATCAGAGGCACCACTCAGTTTGGTCTTTGGTATAGAAGGACAGAGGGAGTGAAGCTTCAAGGCTTCATAGATGTAGATTGGGCATGGATTCCATCTAACATGAAGAGCACATTAGGGGGAATCTTCAATATTGGGTCAGCAACAATTTCTTGGTACAACAGGAAGCAGATGTCAGTTGCACTTAGTTCAACATAAGTAGAGTATATGGATGCTAGTCAAGCAGCTTGTGCGGCTATTTGGATGAGGAAGATCCTTGTTGGATTATTTGGTCAGCAAATGGATCCTACAATGATTTACTGTGACAATCAGAGTTGTAAAAAACTCTCATAGAATCCATTTTTTCATGATCGGTCCAAGCATATTGACATCTAATATCACCATCTACGATATTGTGTGCAGAGGAGAATCATGTTGTTGGAATACATTCCTACAGAGGAGCAGGATGTAGATATCTTAACAAAGGCATTGTCAAGATGAAAATTCGTTTTTCACAGAGGCAAGATCGGGGTAGCAGATAACCCATTTATTGTTAACAGGGAGCGTTGAAAAATGCAACAAGTAAATCCTAATTTATTTTTTTCCTTGAATTAAATTAGGAATCAAATTCTAATTCTAATTCTCATAGCAACTTGTAATAGTTAACTAAGTTAATTTGAATTAGTTGACTCAATTAATTCGTGTTGGGAGTTTATCTAGAGTCATTTAGAGTGGTTCCTAAAGTCTAGGGGCCTAGATTGAGTTCTTTTTAGTTGTAATTAATTAATTCAGTTTAACTGAGTTAAATTCAATTAAACTAGTTCCAGTTGATGGTGGAATTAGTGGCAGATCTAGGAGTGGGGTGTAACCAACACTGCTCAACCAATAAACTAAAGATTCACTCATAATTAACTTATGCATGTCAGGTCAGAGAAAGACTCAGTTGAGATTAGAGTTAAGGGACAATGTACTATCAGTTGTAAAATCATATAAATGAAATCGGTGGTGCATACAATAAGAGGAAGGTCTATTGATGGATTGCACAATTATGGATGAGGATTTTCCCAATTAAATATGGGCTAATTCCCTGGGATACCGTGCAGGGAAATATGAGCTTGGTAAGCAACATATTTAGCTAGGTATTGACTGGAGCTTGTTTGTGAAGCAGCAAGACAAATTGATTTTGTGCAAAGGTTGCTTGGCCTTCATAAAAGCATTGTAATCTTCTCATATTTTATGAAATGCAATATGAAATAACAAGGGTTTTAAGCTATGGCTTTCCCCATAAAATTATTGTGTTATGTGTGATTGAATTCTTTCTCTTTTATGCATTGCGATTTCATCGATAGTTTATTATTTCCGTTGATCAGTATAGTAGATTCAATTCAATTGTTTTAGCATATTACAATTTGAAGTTTGAATCTACAAGGAATTTCTACAAGTTGTGACAAATAGCAGCCTAATTTTCTTGGCAAATTTGCATTACAGAGAATTCATCAATGACTTGCAAGAACCTATTCGCTTCATCATCATCTTCAAAAACTTTCCAATGCTAGACATTATCAGGCAAGGATGGTCTATATTTCATTTGGACTTCATAAACTAGTCTGGGAGGCATGGGAGGGATAAACATGCTAGCAGACACAGTAAGGGAATCAATAAGCTGATTTTTGGCTCTAGGGATATATGAAATACAGAAATTATCAAAAGAATCTTTGAGTCTCCATACCTCATCTCTGTATGCTTTCAGCCTTGGGTGCTTTGCTTGAAATGTTCTATTTACTTGTTGAATGATAAGATCAACATCTCCAAACACCTTTATGTTTCTAATTCCTCTGTCTTTAGCTGCAGTGAGCCCCAATATCAGAGCCTCATACTCTGCTATATTGTTCGTGACTTTGAAAGCCAGCTTGAAAGACAGATGTGTGCCTTCTTGCTCTGGAGATACCAGCACTACCCCTGCTCCTGCAGTCTCCCTGGAACATGTTCCATCAAAGAACATCTCCCAAAGCTGACTTCCTCGCTCTCCCTCGGCCTGGTTTGTTGGTTTCCTGAGCTGCATTGAGGCCTTCTGAGATTCTTCTATTTGGAGAATACAAGCTCCAAAATCAATGTCCAAGGCATATATGGGATGATTAGAAGGATTCTTCTCATCACTGATGATGTAGGCTAGTTGTGCTTCTCTGTACAATATCCTACTTTCTCCTCGAAAAACTGAGACAGTGGCATAAGATAAGTCATTCTATAATGTCCCACCTAGTCTCTTAATCCATCCTCCAGACAACAACATGCCAAACTTAGGAGGGACATCTTCCACCACAATATCCATCATCATACTCTTCATGGGCTTCTGGGTTAGGGTAATGGCCAGGTCTTTGATTAATCCTAGGCATTTTACCTTCCTTGAATCAAAAGAGAATAAATCATGATATGGTCTGGTGATATCAAGGCCTAACTCTTCCATGACGGCTTTAGGCATCAAATTGTGGCTGCCCCCCATGTCTAGCAGGCAGTTGTGGAGGATTTTGTCATGGATGGTCAAGGAGACATAAAATGATGGAGAATTATCATTAGCAGTTTTAGTCATTGGGCTTAGCACAACTTTAGGCATATCATCTTGCAAATTGACAGAGTCAGTGGAGGTTTAGGTGGTTTCCAGCTCAAGAGCTTCAAGGATGGGCTTTCTAAACACTTCACTCTTTACCAACTCTACCAGAGGCACATATATTTTTAACTTCTGGACTTATGACGCAAAGATGAAAGAGGAAGGCAACTTGTCAGAACCTCTTACCTCTTGAACTAGTGCTTTTAGGATGACTTGATCAGCTGCTCGTCTTCTCTGTCTGATATTCTGTGACTTTGTTTGGACAATAGCTCTTTGGGTAGGATTCTCCTTGACATTTTTTGCACTTGACCTCAGATTATATCTTTGCTGCTCCTCAATTTGTAGAACAACCTCTCTGTCCCACCTTTGACTGTCTTGTTCCTGCAGCAAAGATTCTTCGTATGCAGCCAATGTAAAAAAGGCAGCACTGCCTTTATCTTTGATACAATGAATTTCATCCTCATCTTCAACCTTCTCCTCCTCCATGACCACATTTTGAAAAGGAGCTTTAACCTTATGATCTTCCTTAGCTCCTTTACCCTCCAAATTATTTGTAACTATTCATTTTCTCTTCTGAATGGATTTGGATTTCTTGGAGAAAATGTATTTGGGAGCTTTGTCTTTCCTAAGTTCTATTCAACCTTCAGCTTAGCTATCTTAGCAGCCAATGACTCTATCATCCTAGTCATTTTGTCTAATTTAGGCTCTGAAGATGAAGCAGAGGAAGAAGAAACCTCACTTCTCTACCTTCTTCTATCAGCATAACTCCTGAGCTTTTCTGCATCCATAATATTAGACTCTACTTCTAGTGTTGCATCCTTCATGTCAGCCAGAGTAGCACATATTCTTTCTCTTAACAACAAACAAAAATCAGAGTCAAAGGCATTGGCATAGGCAAGTTTGACAGAGGTGGGGGTAGGCTTTACTTCAGCTGGTATTTTACTATACATACGATTGAATCTTTTATTAAAATCAGGCAGTGATTCCCCCTTCTCCCTCTTCAGGTTACCAAACTCAGTATGGTAATACATCAAGTCTTTTTTTATCTCCCCAGTGCTTCAAAAATGCTTCATCTAAGGCTTCAATATTAGCAATAGATCTAGGGGGCAATTATCTGAACCACTTTCTAGCCTCTCCATCAAGGCTCTGGACAAAAACTCTCATCCATACGTCATTTTCACTGATGTCTAAGTTATCAGCATAACTATAAAAAGACTCAAGGTGTTCTTCGGCTGTTACTCCCTCTATACCAATGAAATTAGGCATGTATTTCTGATATTCTCTTGCAAGCATGGCATTCAAAGGAATAGGCAAGACCAAAGGTCCATATCTGGCAGCAATAATTCTTTCTATCTTTGTGGGTGCTTGCTGGCCTGCCATGACTGGGGTGTGTGGAAGGACACCGGTAGATTGAGTAGTTTGAAGCAATGTAATGGATGACAGAGACAAAGGGATGTTATGGACTGTATGGGAAGCTTTCTTCGGACTGAGATTTAAAGGGGAACTAAATGGACAAGGAGCTTTGTGAATCTCTGCAGGTATTTCTTCACTAGGAATACTAGGGTCTAGATCTTCAAACTATGTATCCTCAACTAAAAACTTCTCATGCAGAGACAAATAAGATTTATTGGGCTTACCTGATCCTGATGCTCCTTTCTATGATGTTTTCTTCGGGTTAACAATCTTCTCAGGGTCAGGCACTGGAACAACTGGTGATTTCTGAGGATTTCTCCGAGTGTGTCTCATGAATTGAGCCAAGATTAAAATGTGGAGTCGCCAAAGGATGGTCTTCCCCCAGTGGAGTCGCCAGATAGATGATTACAACCAGAAATGTGTCCAGACTTTGTCTATCATCAAAATCTGGAACTGTGTCATTCTCCCAGGGAAGCTGAGCTTCAATCTCCTCTTCCTGGAAACGACGCCAATTAATGTTATCACCCCAAGAAACTTTCCTAGGTTGTATCTCGGAGATGCTCGGGAACGTTACAAACTCAACAAAATGTTGGAAATAGATGAATGGAAGGAATGATGCTTGTTCAAGCTAGATGACCACTTCTACTATGCTTAAATCCAGACATGGGTGAACACCCCTAGACTACAAGGCTTTAGACCACCAATTACTCACAGTTTGAGGATTAGGTGAACATGGGGAATACTAACTACACTAGCAGATGCACAAGACCATGTTATGGCCAACTGCAACCAGTAAAGAGGTCTGCAAATCTATTTCCTAATGACAAACAGGATGACATCTCTCTGGCACTAAGTAAACAGAAACCTGCATAACATATTTAATGATACATACTAGACTTCAACATAGAGGTGGGATGATAGCCCCTCTAATGTTAAATATCAAGAGCACATGAACAAATGCATACCAGGCACAACCTAGAACAGAGTAGAAATGGAAAGCGAGTAATTAACAGCAAAAGAAGCTTGTATTAGCTAAAAATAAAGACCAGATGTTGCAAGTATCAAAGTAGTTACTGTCTCTAGAAGTTGAACCTTACATCAAAACTACAACCATCAATCCTAATTACATCTGTTTTCTAGGGTATATATAGAGTTTGATTACAAAGTTATGTTGTTGTTCTATGAACAGAGGGGCCACAATGGACCACCAACCACTTTAACTCTCTGATGGCATCTCTGCTACAATCTGCTTTCTTTAATGAATGAATCTGATCTCTTCTGCTGTTTGGCGGTCCTTCTCTAAGCAGGTGGCGTGTAATATGAATGAAACTCCATAACCATTGAATGCATTTACCTGCTCGGCTTTGTACCTCTTTCTTATCGGCCATCCTTCCTTGCTAAATGTAGTTGTTGTGGAGTAACTGCACAAGGTACTCGTAGTTTATCACTATTGTCCTTTGGGAGCATAGATCAGTTAAAGGTGGCATACTGCATGCTGGGTAGAAGCTCTAGTCAGAAGAGTAGGATTGGCCGTTGGATTGAGCAGATCAATGGCGGAGACCTCTTGGTGGGAGACATCAGGAAGAAGCAGGAGCAAACAAGATCAAACAAACTTGAGTTGTCGGATCCCGGGCGGACAGATCCAATGGCCATCGGGGAAATAAGATGCACGGGAGATAACGAGCAAGGGACGTGTGAAAGGGCGGTAAGTGGTATGTATCACACTGCTTTTGGGAGGCGAGCGGTAATCGTACATGGGGAAGCGATACCTATTAATGGGTGACGCGTGGTGGATGGGATGTGATGGAAACCACTTTTCTCACGAGTTAACGCACGAGTAGTTTGAAGGCGTGGGAGGTGTGACTGTCATCTGATCGCGGTGGAGTTGATTGGACTGTGGAGGAAATAATGGGCATATCATTCATTGAACGCAACAGGGGCCGTTAGATCAAGGTGCGACGATCAACGACTGGGATCAAAAGGTAGTAATGGACTGTGGGAGCACGAGACCACATGAACATGGTTGTGCGGGGACTTAAGCTTCGCACTTAGGCTTGAAGAAATAGGGCTTATACAGAATTTTTGAGGACAAATAGAGGTGGTGGGAGTAATGAGAGTGTAAGCGGGGTGAAAGGGAAGAGGAAAAAGGAGAAAATGACCAAATGCGAGCCTTCCTTGAACAACAACAACATAGCCAAACCTGTATTTGACCTTCAATTGTTGAAGGATGTAACAGAGCTAACAGGTAGGATCTAACTTCTTTCTTTTATCCCTGGGTACATGAATGTACAGGGCACCCAAATATACGAATATGATCCCCACTTGGCTTCTTTCTAGTAAATTCTTCTTTTGGTGTCATGTTATTAGGCATCATGTGAGGACTTCGGTTTTGAAAATAAACAACTATCATACATTCCTCTCCCCATAGGAACTGAGGGATATCTTGAGCATGTAGCATAGCTCAGACGCATTATTCAATAATACGATTCTTCCTTTCTGCCACTCCATTCTATTCAGGATTATAGGGAACAATGAGCTCCCTCTTGATTCCTACCTCGTAGAAAGTTATTAATTCTTTGGAGGTGTATTCTCCACCATTATCTGACCTTAGAATTTTGATCTTCCTCAAGGTTAGGTTTTCCACTTCATTATTGAACTTCTGAAACTTTTCAAATACCTCATCCTTGTTCTTGGGAAGGTATAGCCAGGTCTGCCTTGAGTAATCATCAATGAAGGTTACATAATACTAATTCCCACCAAGAGAATTAATTGCCATAGGTCCACATACATCTGAGTGCATGAGATCCAAAATTTCTATAGATCTAGTTTCATTATTTGCTTCTTACATTCTTGCATAGGGAACATCCCTTACATGTTCCTTCATGGTCTTCCTTTATTTCAAGGATTTCATTGACCATTTGACTCATAGATGGAAAAATATTATAACGAAGGTGTCCATACCTTCTATGCCATAGTTTGGAAGGACTCACTTCCAAGTGAACTAGGGCTTGAGCTAGAGGTGTCAATAGTCTATACAATGTTTCCTCACAAACCCAAATATTCCTTGCTTCATTGATACTAGAGCCCTTATCCCAAACCAAAACCTTTCCATCAACAAAAGCAACTCTGTGACCCTTTCCTCTAGACAAGAAATAGAAAGTATATTTTTCTTCAAACCTGGAACATATAAGATGTTGAGGTGAATGTTTCCACTTGATTCGAGCTCTAATGATGTATACCCGATGCCTTTCACTAGATAGCATTTGTTGTGTTTGAGTTCGATAGAGTGAGATGAATTTCCTTTTGGCAAGGTCTAAAGCTGATTTTATTCTCTTGTCATGTGTGTATAGGCACCACTGTTGATAACCCATGCATTTTCATCTTTGAAGGCACCAGATAAAGCGAATAACATATTTCCTTCTATTTCTTACTTTACTAACTTGGGGATGATCTTCAATATATAGATCTTGACGGATACAACAAGATTTCCAAGAAACTTGAAAACATTCTTTATGATTCTTGACATTGTACCAACTAACTTGTGACCTTGAGTCTCCTTCTTACACCTTAGCTCTGTTGGAAATAATAGTGAGAGGGGGGGGGGGGGGTGAATCAGTATTATCAGGTCAATTATTTTTTATTTCACAATCATATTTGTATACGCTACTTCAGTTAGTAAAAACCGCGTATGTACGCAACTGCAGTTAAGGAAACTAGCGTATAACCAACAGACTTGTAATTTGAATTATTATTCAGATGTTGATCATTAATCTGTGCATCAAACCATATAAACAGTAACCAGGAACAATAAAACAAAACAGGCAGTCACACATAAGAACATAAGATATAAGGTGGAAACCCAATGTGGGTGAGAACCACCTGCTGCAATTCGTCTCTATCTTCTTTTAATTAGAAACTTCTTTTTACAATGTATCTATACTAGTGCAGTCTTATACCAATAAGCAGGCTACTACCTGTAGAAGGCTACAACCTTCCCTCGTTCTCCAGCTTCTCCTAGAAGGGAGCTACAACCCCCTTAGCTCTTGTACTAGTTGAGGTACTAGTAGGTAGGTGCTAACCCACAGAAGGCTACAACCTTCTCTTTTCTTCCAGGGACCACGTTTCATAAATTTTCAGACTGGATCCATCAATAACATCAATCAAGCACCAAATCTATCTACATCAATCAATCTTCTTGCACCAATCAAAACTGAATCAAACAATCACTTTTCTGAATGTTGTACCCAGAAAACAATAACTGTAACCAGATACAAGCCCTGAACCCAAAACACTGCAACAATAAACAAAAGCAGCTAAAGCATATTTTATGAGATGTACGCTACTTCAAGATGAAGAACCTGCATGCATACGATTTTGTATTAAGGCAAACTAGCATATACGCTTCTTTGAATTACTAAACATATGTGTATACGCGTCTTTGCTACGTCGAACCTGCGTACAGATCTTGACCCATCAATAGAACTTATCCATATTTTAGTGCTCAGGTTCCTCCTTGGTTCAGATCCAATAATGCACCATAACCCAATTCTAGATCTTGCTCTTCATAAGATATTCAATTCTTGAGTGAATGCCCTTGCCTAAATATTTCCTTCCCCTTTTATAGTCTTAGGCCCTACTCAATACCATGGTCCAAAACCATTTAGAACCAATACTAGGGATCCAATACCTGGGTTCAACACTTCGGATGCAAAACGAAGGTCCAAAACCATAGGTCCAAATACCATGGACCCAAAAACTTAGTTTTCCAACATGTACGCACCTTTCCTTGCATGAAAGCGCATGTGTACGATATACGCGCCTTCGTATATAGTGAACCTGTGTGTATGCACTACTTGGTATATAACGAACCTGCGTATATACGTGACTTGGTATATATTGAACCTGCATGTGTACATGACTTGGTATATAATGAACCTGCGTATGTACTTTTCTTTCTTCATTCTTTGTAGTTTGATCATCAATTCTTTGCTACTGACCTGCTGCACTATGATCTGTCATCTGTGTGAGATGCCATCAAGGAGAACACTTCTATCATAACACCAACAATCTCCCCCTTTGGACTTGATGGTAACCCCAAGTCACTCAAAGTCATTCTCCCCTTTTGTCATCAAGGGCAAAGGGTTATGCTTCCCCTGAGTACGTGCTGAATTCTCTACTCTGCTGTGCTGTCCATGCTCCCCCTTACTGTAGGCAAGGTTTGCAAAAGGATGATCTATATGAAAGAACATGACTTTATACATCATGAATGACCTTCCTATCACCAAAGACTCATACATACATCCATCTCCCAACCAAGTGGGGATATACCAATATTGACTCATCCACCCAACCAAGTGGGGATACTCCAAAGGTTTACACATGATAAAACCAGAACATTACATCATCCATCCCAGGGATAGTGGAGAAACCAAAGTAGGCCATTACATGACCTTGATAAAAAAAAGGAATACATGACATAGAGATGAAATATCTACAACAAGACTATGATAGTCATCAACAACTATCATTAGCAGCATCTGTCAATCATCATTCAGACCAGCAACCATGATCTCCCTCTGCACCTGTTTCACCTGAAACCAGAAACAACTGTGAACTTAATCCAAGATCTTCTAAGATAATGCCAACAATGCATTATTAGAAGTGTATATGCTCCCACTGAACTTGTGCCAGATGATGTCTATCAGACCCATATCAGACTTTTTTCATCCTGAGTCTGGCCCACTGATTTCCTTCAAACCAACATATATGCGACTGTATCCACAGAAACTGGCTTATATACATGGATGCTCCTCATGAAACTCGTGTATAACCACTTTTCTCTGAAACAGATAAGTTTCAATAGCAAGATGATGCATCAACTACTCCCAGCTTTTGTCTGAGGTATTCAAATGTCTCCCTGGGCAGTGGTTTGGTGAGTATATCAACAACATATTCCTTGGAGGGAACATACTCCAATTTTACCTTTTGTTCAAGCACTTGTTCCAGGAGAAAATGATACTTGATAGGTATGTGCTTGGTCTTTGAATGCATGACAGGGTTCTTTGAAATATTGGTTGCACTTGTATTATCGCATAAAATGGAGATAGGTGGAGTACAAGTGATTTGAAAATCTTGCAAAGTTTACATCATCCAAAGGAGTCGTGTGCAACAAGATGCAGTTCTGCTTCAACTGTAGATAAAGCAATTGAACTTTGTTTCTTGCTGAACCAAGATACTAGTCTAGAACCCATAAAGAATGCACCACAACTAGTGCTTTTTCTGTCATCCACGATTCCTGCCCAATCTGCATTTGTATATGCATGAAGTGTGAGATTTGTATCTCTAGGATATCATAAGCCATAGTTTTGTGTTCCTTGAAGATATTTGAAAATCCTCTTAACTACCTGAAGGTGTGCTTCCTTTGGATTTGCCTGGAATCTTCCAACTATTCCCATTGCATGCATGATGTCTGGTCGGGTACCTGTCAGATAGAGTAGACTACCAATCATGGATCTATAGGTTGGTTGATGTACTGTTGCTGATTCATCATTTGCGTTGAGGCTGGATCCTGTTACCATACGGGTACATACTGGTTTCGAATCTTCCATGCCATATTTCTTCAAGGTCTGCTTGAGGTACTTGGTTTGTGATAAAAAGATACCATCTTTATTTTGTTGGACTTGTAAACCAAGGAAGTATGTCAGCTCACCAAGTAAGGACATTTCAAATTCTTTCTGCATCACCAAGGAAAAGTTTTGACTCATGGCTTCTTCATTGCTACCAAAGATGATATCATCAACGTACACAACAAGTATTAGCAATTTATCATTATCATTTTTTATATATAGATTTCTATCTACTAATCCTTTTGAAAAACCTTGTTGATGGAGGTATTTTTCTAGACGATAATAGCAAGCCCTTGGAGCTTGTTTAAGACCATAGAGTGCCTTCTTAAGTCTGCATACAAGTTTTGGATCATTTCCAAGGATGAATCCATTTGGTTGTTCAATATACACTTCTTCTTCTAAGTCCCCATTTAAAAAGGTAGATTTCACATCCATTTGAAATACTTTGAACTTCTGAAAGCTAGAAAGAGCAAGGAACATTCTTATGGCCTCAAGTCTAGCAACTGGTGCAAAAGTTTCTTCAAAGTCTATGCCTTCTTATTGAGCATACCCTTTACAAACAATTCTGGCCTTATTTCTAATAACATCTCCATTTTCATTCATCTTGTTTTTGAATATCCATTTTGTCCCTATGACACTCTTATAATTTGGTCTAGGAACCAACTCCCAAGTATTATTCTTTTCAATTTGCTCAAGTTCTTCATTCATGGCCTTGACCCAACATTCATCTTTACATGCTTCACTTACATTTCGTGGTTCAATTGAGGAAAGCAATGCTAGATAGCTTGAAGCTTCTAAGATAGTTCTTCTTGTTTGTACACCTGCCTCTTTCTGCCCCAAAATTTGAGTTTCTGAATGATTGTTCTGAACGTACCTGGATGGAGACTTTTCTTCTATCCTTATCTGTTCTTCTGGTGCCTCATGGGTTTCTTCTTCATCATAAGTTTGATTTTATGTTGAAGGATAGTCCTCATTATCTTCGAAATCTTTAGATTTTATCTACCTACGAATGTTTCCTTCTTCATCAACCACTAAATTAATACTTTCAACAAATTTTCCAAGTCTTTTATTGTAACACTTATATCCTTTGCTGTGGGGAGAGTAACCAAGGAGAATGCCTTCATCTGCTCTAGGTTCAAACTTGCCAAGGTTTTCATTAGTCCTTTTGATGTAACATTTGCTTCCAAAAATTTTGAAGTATTTTATCGTGGGAGTCTTACCATACCAAAGTTCATGAGGAGTTTGAGTGATGTTCACTCGGACGTTTCTCTTGTTGAGAATAGTAAGTGCAGCAAATGCAGCTTCACCCCAGAAGGTTGCGGAGTTCCAAACTCATCAAGTATAGCACAAGCCATTTGTTGAACCATTCTATTCATCCTTTCCACTACTCCATTTTGCTGAGGAGTCCTTGCAGTAGAGAATTCCCTTCTTATTCCATGTTCTTCACAAAAATCAAAAAAATCATCCAAGGTAAATTCGCCTCCTCGATCAAACCTGAGGAATTTGCTTCTGTGATCTGATTGGTTTTCAACCAAGGCTTTGAATGCTTTAAACTTTTTGAAAGCTTCGTCTTTATGCTTCAGAAGTCCTATCCAACACATCTTGGAAAAGTCATCAATGAAAAACATGAAGTATTCTTCTCCTCGAGGTGACCTTTTCCTAGACGGACCACATACATCAGTATGGACAAGTTCAAATGGCTTACTAGCTGATCCTTCCTTCTTAGGGAAATTAGTTCTAGTTTGCTTGCCAAACTGACATGATTTGCATATTGTATTGTTTGGAATTCTGATGTCAGGGAGATCACGAACCACCTGATATTTGCATGCTTTCCTTATCTTTGAGAAGCTTAGATGCCCCAATCTTCTGTGCCATAGCTAGTGTTCATCATTCTTTCTTAGATAGCACTGTTGTTGTCCTCCCTTGAGTATGTATAAATTATTTTGATTTCTTATGCCTTTGATCACTGTTTCTCCTGTATCAAGCTCATGAACAATACATCCATTTGATCGAACTATTACCTCATTTCCTTGATCACACATTTGACTGACACTCAATAGATTATGCTTTAAGCCATCAACATACATAACATTTCCAGCTTTGACTTTTTCTTTCAAAAGAACAGAACCTTTACCTTTTATGAGTGCAAGGGTGTCATTTCCAAACGAGACCTTCCTTTCCTTTTCTAAGGCACTATATGACTGAAGTTTTTCTTTATCACCTATCATATGTTTCGAGGATCCGCTGTCGATGTACGACTGATTTTCCTTTCCTTTCGTATATAAGGCTATACCACGTCTTTCTGGTTGCGGTTCTTTCTTTCTCCATTTTTGGGGACTCAATAAATCTTGCTCCTTCTGAGTTGTTTTCCGAAACCTACTCTTGCATTCAGAATCTTCATGACAGAAGTTGTTACAAATAGAACATTCTATTTCATTTTCAAGAGCAAAAACGTTATTGTAGGTCCTTTTCATGATCCCAGTCATACTCCTTTGTTTTTGAGGTTCTCTAGTCATGATGGTCATGTAGGCAACACATTGAGCAGCTTTGTGTCCAAAGTTATGACAAGAGAAACATTGGCCATTGAAGAAATTTCTGCGATTATCAAACCTACCGACCAAATGATTGTAGTTTCTATTGACATCCATTCTTGAAGCAAATTGAGAATGATTTACCTGCGGTTGGTTGTAGCTTCTATTCATCCTTGAAGTATATTTCCCTCGATTTACTTGGTGATCTCTGTTCATTCTTGAAGTAAATTGTCACTGATTTACCTGGTATCTTCATTATGTTGTTGCTATCGATTGTCAACCTGTTCACTTCTCCTTGCTGCATCAAGATAACTTTTGGAGGTAGATGGCTTCTGTGCTTGAGATGCTTCTTCAGTATATCCAAGACTTGTCTTGTTTAGAGGAGAACGCTGCACTTTGATAATCTCATCTAAAGTTTCATATCCTTTAGCAAATATAAGATTAAGAGCTTTTGTTTTCTCAATATCTTTTCTAAGTCCCACAATTTCACATTCTAATTTTTCATTGTGTTTTTCCCTTTCAGCAAGTTGGAATGTCAAAGTGTCTATAATCATATTCTTTTCTTCTAAACAAATTTTAGGTTTAGAAATTTCTTCATAAAGACCTTCTTCATTTATAGCATCGAAGAAATCATCATCTTCAAATGCCATCAAAATTCTATAATCATTACATTGTTCATCTTCATCACTAATTGAAAACCCATCATTGTCTTCATGTGTATAATAGCTCTTCTTACTTACATTTTGTTTTATGTTCCATCTAACTGGTTCCTTACCTTTGTTAAGCTTATCTTTATGAGGACACTTGGCTACATAATGGCCAACTCTTCCACAAGCAAAGCATTTGAAACATAGCTTACCTCTGAATCTTCCCAAACCTCGTTGAAGGTTCTTGACAAAATTTGATTCTTCCTCTTCTTCTGACATATGTACTGACTCATTGTAATCTCCTTTTCCTGGAGCTTTGAATGCAACTTCTCTCCTATCTGATGGTCCCCATTTTCTCATTTTGAAAGCAGTTAGGATTCTGTGCAGCTGTGACATGGTAATGCTCTGTAGATTATCCTTTTCTTCTATCTTTGAACCTTTTCAACCAAGGTAACTTCTTTTATTTCTTCACCAAAGTTTTTCATACGATTAACAATATCATCTATACATAAGAAATAATTAGCCACACTTTCATCATTGTGCATTCTGAGATTTTCATATTGAATTCTGAGAGATTGTAGTTTTGCACGTTTTACCTAATCGTCTCCTTCATAGCTCAGAACGATCTTGTCCCATATTTCTTTTGCAGATTTGAGTTACATAACCTTGACAAATTCTGATTGAGATAAACTTGCTAATAGAGTATTGACAGCCTTTGCATTTGTTTGAACTGCTTCTTACCAGTCGTATCTGTAGGAGTTGCTGATGGAAATGTGTATCCTGCTTCCACGATATCCCAAACTTCTGTACCAAGAGATTGAAGATAGGCTATGATTCTTACCTTCCAATAGATGAAGTTGCTCCCTTAAAAATTGGTGTCCTGATTGATGCCTCTTTTTCGTAGTTTCTCATGATGATAGATATTCATCCAAGCAATCAAGCTTCTTCTGAAGGACCTGCTCCGATACCAATTGTTGGAAATAATACTAGGGGGGGGGGGGTGAATCAGTATTATCAGGTCAATTATTTTTTATTTCACAATCAGATTTGTATACGCTACTTTAGTTAATAAAAACCACATATGTATGCAACTGTAGTTAAGGAAATTGGCGTATAACCAAACAAAATTGTAATTTGAATTATTCTTCAGATGTTGATCATTAAAACAGAACAAGAAATCACACATAAGAACACAAGATATAAGGTGGAAACCTAATGTGGGTGAAAACCACTTGCTGCAATTCATCTCTATCTTTTTTTAATTAGAAACTTCTTTTTACAATGTATCTGTATTGGTGCAGTCTTATACCAGTATGCAGGCTGCTACCTATAGAAGGCTACAACCTTCTCTCTTTCTCCAGCTTCTCCTGGAAGGGAGATACAACCCCCTTAGCTCTTGTACTAGCTGAGGTACTAGTACATAGGTGCTGAACTACAAAAGGCTACAACCTTCTCTTTTCTTCCAGGGACCACATTTCATAAATTTTCAGACTGGATCCATCAATAACATCAATCAAGCACCAAATATATCTGCATCAATCAATCTTCTTGCACCAACCAAAATTGAATCAAACAATCACTTCTCTGAATGCTATACCCAGAAAACAATAAAAGTAACTAGACACCAACCTTGGACCCAGAACACTGCAACAATAAACAGGAGTAGCTAAAGCATATTTTATGAGACATATGCTACTTCAAGATGAAGAACCTGCGTGCATACGCTTCTGTATTAAGGAAAACCAGCGTATACACTTCTTTGAATTAATGAACATGCGTGTATACATGCCTTTGCTGCACCAAACCTATGTACATATCTTGACCCATCAATAGAACTTATCCATCTTTTAGTGCTCAAGTTCCTCCTTGGTTCAGATCCAGTAATGCACCATAACCCAATTCTAGATCTTGCTCTTCATAAGATATTCAATGCTTGAGTGAATGCCCTTGCCTAAAGATTTCCTTCCCCTTTTATAGTCTTAGGCCTTACTCAACACCATGGTCCAAAACCATTTAGAATCAATACTAGGGACCCAATACCTGGGTTCAACACTTCGGACGCAAAACCAAGGTCTAAAACCATAGGTCCAAATACCACGAACCCAAAACGTAGTTTTCCAACATGTACGTGCCTTTCCTTGCATGAAAGTACGTGTGTACAATATACGCGCCTTTGTATATAGTGAACCTACGTGTATACACTACTTGGTATATAGCGAAGCTGCGTATATACGCGACTTGGTATATAGTGAACCTGCGTGTGTACACGACTTGGTATATAGTGAACCTGCGTATGTACTTTTATTTCTTCACCCTTTGTAGTCTGATCATCAATTCTTTGCTACTGACCTACTGCACTATGATCTGTCATATATGTGAGTTGCCATCAAGGACAACACTTGTATCATAACCCCAACAAGCTCTAATACCATGTTGGAAAATATGGAGACTTGATAATTATAACTTATTTTCCTTAACTTGATAATTAATTGTGATGTTAGATGTTTTTATATTACTTCTTTGATTATGTTGATCAAGCAATCATAAAAAACAAGAAGATCACAAAGAGACAGAGTACAACATAAATAGGCTCCAAGCCAGGGCAAAACCTCTCCAAGGGAAAACCCGGAAAATGCTTATCTTCTTCTTTTGAAATTCTTACAAAAGAGACTTCCAAGATCCAAAGACCCATGTTAGCCCCCAAAAATAATTGGTTCAAAACAACTTCCATAACTTTGATACTACAAATTCAGCTCCACAACAGAATTTTGGCCTCCAACAACTACCTTAGAATTTCATCCTCTTGAAGCTTACAACTTCACAAACACTAGCGAGACAAAGAGAAAGATAACCCTTGAGAAACTTTGATTTATGCTCCTCTTCATCCTTCAACTACTCTTTTCACCTTCTCTATTGTAGATCAAACTTATGTGAGATGTGTGTCCAAATGAGGTCGAAATCCCCTCTATTTATAGCCTTTCTTGAGGGCCAATTTGTCATCCCCTAGGTTGACTTGTCCTTGCTCTTCGACCTACTTGGTATTAGGTTTATCCATGGATTTTACATGATAAAATAAATATTTTTCTTCACTACAATGAGTCCAAATGGGACTATGACACATGACCAATATTATTCTTTATCCTAGAAAAACCTAGAAAGTCCTAAAAACCTAAAAAGCATGAAGAACATGCTTTTGACTCAAACTAGAGAATGAAACCCATACTCCAAAATAAAATATAATTTCTCTTTCTTTCATTGTTATTTCTCTATAAATAATATACAATGTCGTGATTACAATTACATAATAATGAACATCAACCCTAGTTACAATTTTCAACAACCCCTCCCTTGTCATTTTCAGAGTTGGACTAACTAAGCATATTCTTCATCAAGGTGTATAATCACATTCACTTGGCCTATAATCTTAGATAGGCCATTCTCTGGTGCCACATGAAGAAAGTGGATTTTGACAAATTGAAAGTCGTCCATACTACACTGTTGTAAGTATTTTCATCTTGCCCCAAATTAGATTAAATATGTCTTATATCTTTTGAAAAGAATAACCCATATGTCAAATATAATGGTGGCGGTTGAGGGATCAAAGCCATGGAGGTACATAAGAAAGGAGTAGAATATGGATAGGGGTGATACAAATATGTTGGTAAAGAAGTGGTGGGATGTCTATCACAATATATCATTAGGCTTAAAACCATCTAATTTAATACTTGATTTGGAGACCCACTATTGGTTGTGTTGAAAAATGCAACAAGAAAATCCTAATTTAATTTTGTCCTTGAATTAAATTCTAATTCTAATTCTCATTGCAAGTTGTAATAGTTAACTAAGTTAATTTGACTTAGTGACTCATTTAATTCGAGTTGGGAGTCTATCTAGAGTCATGTAGAGTGGTCCTTAAATTTTAGGGGCATAAGTTGAGTTCTTTTGAGTTGTAATTATTTAATTTAGTTTAACTGAGTTAAATTATGTTAAACTAGGTCCAACTAATGGAGGAATTAGTGGGAGATTAGTGGGGTGTAACCAACACTACTCAGCCAGTAAACTGAAAATTCACTCATAATTAACTCATGCATGTCAAATAAGAGAAAAACCTAGTTGAGATTTGAATTCAGGGACATTGTACTATCAGTTGTAAAATCATCTAAATTAAACTGATGGTGCATGCAATCAGAGGAAGCCCAATCTATGGATTGCACAATTATGGATGAAGAATTTCCCAATTAAATATGGGATAATTCCCTAGGAAACTGCGCAAGGAAATAGGAGCTTGGAAGGAAACATATTTGGCTAAGTATTGATTGGAGCTTGTTTGTGAAGTAGTGAGATAGATTGAGATTGTACAGATGTTGCTCGAGATTGAGAAAAGCATTGTAATCTTCTCATATTTTCTTATTAATGCAATATATAGATAGAAAGGGTTTTTAGTTGCGGATTTCCTAGAAAATTATTGTGTTATGTGTGATTGAATTCTTTCTCTTTTATGCATCGCGATTTCATCAATTGTTTATTGTTTTCATTGATGAGTAGAGTAGATTCAAGTCAATTGTTTTAGCATATTACAATCTACAGTTTGAATCTACAAGGAATTTCTACATGGTATCAGAGCTAAAATCACTATAGAAGAGAAGAATATGAGTTTTTCTTTTGCAGGAGAAAGTGAATTTACAGTATCATACTTCAGAGCCAACAGGATGTTGTTCTACGGATTAAGATTTGAATATGGCCTTGAGCGTAGTTAGAACTATATTGCTTGGAAGGATATGATTGAGGTAGTGTTGGAAGACAACAGGCTTAAGGAATTCATAGACAATGATATTCCTAAGCCAGCCGATGCTCAGGATCTAGAAGAGTGGAGAAAGTGTGTGGCAAAGGCGAGAAGGATTATCCTAGAAGGAGTTCGAGATCATATTGTCTCAAACCTCCATGGTAAGGAAACTCCATTTTCAATGTGGAAGGCCTTAACATACCTATTTCAAAACAACATTGACCACATGAAAATGACACTAAAGGACAAGCTCAAAAGATCAAGATGGGGAAGAACGACACAATACCGAAGTACTTGACCAAGTTCACCCAATGTCGAGATGAGATTGGAAGTGTCAGTGTTACAATTGTTGAGGATGATGTGGTAAGCCTAGCAATTCTAGGACTTCCAAAGAGCTAGCACAACTACTAGGAATCAGTTAATGGGAGGGAGAAGCTACCGAAGTGGTAGCGATTATGGTTCGAGTTGGTACAAGAAGAGATTCAATGGAACACCAGGGATGGATCCTCATCCAAGAATGATGATGAGGAGCACTGTGCCTTAGCTGGGAAGGAAAAGAAAGGGAAGGGGAAGTCATCTCATTCCAAATTAGATTCCACTCAAAGCGGGAAGAAGAAGGACATGTCGAAGATTAAATGTTTTCATTGTCAGGAGCTGGGACACTATGCTACGAAGTGTCCACACAAGAAGGCCAGTAAGAATATCTCAGGAGGAGTGACAGGTGTGTGAGAATATACAGGGTAAGTTCCTCAGACAGAACACCAAAAGGACACCGCTCACAAACAGATCACAGATCAATACACCAGTATTTTGACGTGGTACTCAGAGAGGGAAACAGTCCACGACCGACACCAAAGACTACTACAGCAACTTAGAAGAAAAGAATCAAAATGCACATAAGATGCGATCATGCAGGTTAACCGACAAATGACTACCATACCCTTTAAAGAGAATTTGGACCAATCACATTAAAACACGTCATGTAGGTTCCAGGATTGAAGAAGAACGTCGGATCACTACATATCGAGACCGTAGATTGAAGTAAAATGTACAACGGAAAGACTTTCCTTCATACATAACCTCAAGACAGGTGAACCAAATCAGGGAATAGCCGAACAACCCCTACAAATTGGATGTAGAAGATTTACAAATATGACACAAAAGCAAAGAAGGAGCAGAGTTCACACATCAGTGACTTCCGGAATAGAAGATTGGGTCACTTTCACCACAAAGCTTTGAAGATCATGCAACAAATTTCTACAGGACTTCCCAAGGGTACACTAGAGTAGAGAGGCACATGTAAAGGGTGTACATTGGGGAAGTACACCAAAGCTTCCTTTCATGATAAAGACAGTCGAGCACAAGCGATCCTTGATTGAGTTCACTCAGATGTGTGTGGACCGTTCTCAACAACATCCATGACCAATCACATGTATTATGTAATATTTATTGATGATATTTCTTGTAATTGTTGGATTTTCTTCATGTAGAAGAAAGATCAAACGTTGGCCCAATTTTGTGAATTTAAAGCACTTGTTGATAAAGATACTGGCATGAAAGTTAAAGCTTTCAGAAGCAATAATGGTGGAGAATATGTGTCGAATGAATTTAAGAACTTGTGTGCATTAGAAGGCATTCGATGAGAATTAATAACATCTCATAACCCACAACAGAATGGGGTGGCTGAAAGGAAGAACAAAAGTATTATGGGAGTTGCACAGGTGATGTTATATGATCAGGGCCTACCATTGCACTTGTGGGCTAAAGCATGCAACATAACTGTTTATTTGCAAAACATAAACCCTTGTCGAATTATCGCGATGAGTACACCAAAAGAAGATTTTTCAAGTAAGAAAACAGATGTGGCACACTTTAGTATCTTTGGTTCATCAGTCTAGTGTCACGTTACCAAGGATGCACGGAAAAATCTAGAGCCAACAACTGAGTTGGGCATATTTGTGGGGTACATTGATACACCTAACAACTATTAGGTGTACCTTCTATCCAACATGATGACAATGGTTCGTAGAGATGTGAAGTTTGATGAAGAGAAGGCCATGAGATGTTCCCTTGAGAGAGAGATTCAGTTACATGCATATGAGCAGATTTTAGCTCCAAAGGAGGAACCTTAGGATGATGTGGAGCAACCACATGCAGAGGAGCAAAGAGTGGAAGAAACCACTCATGTAGAGACTTCCAGAGATGGAAGGAAACACACTATAGAGGCTGACAAATTGATGCATGATGCTAGAGAGAATGTGGGAGCACCCACATCACAACGTAAGCAGAGGAGGTCACCAGATCGGTACATTGGCTACATGGATATGATGAGTGAGAATGTAGAGGTTGATCCATCCTCATTCGAGGAAGAAGTGCAACAACTAGTATGGGTTGATGCCATGGTTGAGGAGTATGACTCCATTATTAAAAATAGTGTTTGGGAAGTGGGCTCAAGACCAGCAGGCAAGTTAGTGGTGAGTTCCAGATGGATTTACAAGGTAAGGCAAGTAGCAGATGGGAGTGTGGAGAAACATAAGGACAAATTTGTGGCCAAAGGGTTCTCTCAGGTGGAGGCAATTGATTACGATGAGACCTTTTCTCCAGTAGCAAGGCACTCTTCAATAATATCTCTTCTAGCACTATCAGTGCAAATGGGATGGAAGATACATCAGATGCTGTGAACACAAGATTCCTTAATGACATGATTGAAGAAGAAGTGTATATTGAGCAGTCGGAAGGATTTAAGACCTTCAACAGAGAGTCACATGTGTGCATACTCAAGCAAGCGTTATATGGACTAAAATAAGCACCTCGTGCCTGGTACACTAGGATTGACAACTATTTCACCGGGTGGGGCTTCACAAAAAATGAAGTAGATGTGAACCTTTACCATATTTTCGTTGAAGGTAAATTGTTGGTTATAGTATTATATGTTGATGATTTGATTCTAACAGGTGATGAGAAGCTAATTAAATATTGCAAAGAGGATATTGCAAGAGAATTCGAGATGAAGGACCCGGGGCTCATGCATTACCTTCTTGGTATGGAAGTATGGCAAGGAGATGAGGAATTATTTGTCTCTCAAGGAAAGTATGATAATAATATACTGAAGAAGTTCCACAGTGAGAGCAAAAAACCCATGGAGACTCCTCTAACAGGTAATTGGAGGAAGGAGGATGCTACTTCAGGTGAAGTAGTGGAGGCTACTATTTATAAACATCTTCTAGGTTCACTTATTTATTTGGTGAACACATGACCAGACATGTGTTTTGTAGTTAACCAACTTAGTCAAGCGATGGTTAATCAAACCAAACTTTATTGGAAGGCAGCTAAACACGTGTTGAGATACCTTAGAGGCACTACTCAGTTTGTTCTTTGGTACAAAAGGATGAAGGGAGTGAAGCTTCAAGGCTTCATAGATGTAGATTGGGTAGGGAGTCCATCTGACATGAAGAGCACATTAGGGGGAATCTTCGATATTGGGTCAACAATAGTTTCTTCATACAAAAAGAAGCAGAGATCAATTTCACTCAATGTAGCATAAGCAGAGTACATGGCTGCTAGTCAAGCAACTTGTGAGGCTATTTGGATGAGGAATTGTTATAGCTCCAAATCTCACTATTATGGTTTGTGATGCTACACTCATGGCCTAGGGCAACCCCTCCTTCTAGACCTGGTCCCAAATTTAAAAAACAGTGTTTTATTCCTTTTACGCGACATTTCCCTGAGTTAAACACGTGTATACGCGGGTAGGCATATACCCAACCCGCGTATATGTATTAAAACACTTAAAAAAATATGAAACTCCTTATTTTCGGGCGGAGATCGCGGGTTTTACCTGCTGATCACCTGTTAGTGCCTGTGGCCCAACTGTTCCCAACCAACTCCCAACTAGAAAACTACTTTGGGAGAGGTATAAAAAGACCTCAAAGGGAAGGCCTAAGGGAGGAGAGAAGAGAGAGAAAGGTTATTATACTGAGATTTTTCCCCTGACCAGGTCTGAAGACCCTTGTGCCTTCTGCACTTCCCCCATTTGTACAGGAACCCTTGTTTCCTTGTGATTTGATGTTCATCCCTTAGTTATGGCATCATGGAGTGAGTCTTGGAAGGAGATATGCTAGAGGCTTGAGGCGGGACGGATCCGAAAGGGAAGCTTTGCTTGGAGCCTGCGAAAGGGTTACTCAGGTGGATATTACTCCTTTTGGTACATTCCATTTGTCTATAATAAAGTAAACACGTCTTGGTTCCTGATATGCCTTCTTCTTTATTGTTTATGATGTTCATGTTTGAATTCATATGTGAATGGTTGTTTAAAGTCAAACTAACTACCTTCTTTTATAACGTGAAGATGATCTTTATAAACCCTTTGTCCCATATACTTGTGTATTCTTGAATTGGTTGTTTTGTAGGACAAAGGAGCGAAAGGGACTTGAAGAAGGGTTTGGACCCTTGAGGAACTTCTCGAACGTAGGACCTGAGGTACGCGCCTCTTACTATAGAATTTTCTTTTAATAGCATAATGGCTGTGTGAATGTGTGTTTCTCTGTTTAGACAACTTTCAGTCTGCTAGGGTTTCCACCCAAAAGCCCTAGGGGAGCAAATCCCTGAACAGAATTGGCGACTCCACTGGGGACAACACTCTTGTTGTTCCTAGTTTGGGTGTTTGTCAAGCCAATCAGGGCTCAGTTGCTTGTTGGTTTGCTTTTACTGTCTGATCTGTTCTTGAATTCTAAGTTTTGCCAGTTTCTTCAGTTTGTTTTTTATTTTTCTTGAAATATTTCATATACGCTGTTTTCCTTAGTTACAGAAGCATACGTACGCTAGTTTCCTGAAGTAAACCCGCGTATACGCAGGTTTCCTTAGGCATAGTCACGTATACACGCAAGCTGCACATAAGTACAGTTGCGTATATATTGAAATTTTCAAGATTTATAAATTTTTGTGTCTCTGAAGTTTGTCTGGTGGTTTAATTCGGTTTGAAACAATCATTTTTCAGTATCAGTTTTTTTTTTTTTACAGCAAGCGTCTTACTCTGATTTCTCTCTGATTGTAAGGAGTATTGGTCTTGTTTTGTTTTTGCAAGCGTCATTGTTTTTTGCTAAAAGCATGCAAGATTTCTTGTTGGAATCTTGGCTGCTCTGATTTTTCAGGGCAGAAATATTGTTATCAATCTTTGTGTTGAATTTGGTTTTTGGTGACTTTTTATTTGCTTGACAAAACCGCTTTTTATGACCATCCACTTCTTTGTTTCATGAAAGTTGTCGATTGATACTTTCTTGAAATTGTCTTTTTGATCTTGTTTGGTCTTTGTTACCAAATCTTTCATTGTTGCTTTCGATTGTTAAAAAGCATCTTTAAACACATTTGTTTTTGTTGAGTTTTCATCCAATTTATGGTGTCATCTTGCAAAATTATTTCTTGCTTATTGTTTCAATCGCAAAGTTTCAGTTTTGTTGAGAGCATTTTTGAAAAGACCCTTTTGTTGTTACTTTGAAGAAAACTTTTTGAAAGACTTCATTTTGCTTTCTTGAACTTGTTTTTCATTTAGTTTCCTTTTAGTGAATGAAAGTGCTTTATGTTTGTCTTGAGTTTTGTTTTTAGTGTTTAGACGAAATGAGTGGTAGCATCTCATATTCCATCTAGACATTCTAAGTGGCAAAAGAAAATTTGATAAGCAAAGCAACTTTCATTTCTTGTTTTTAGAGTTGTTTTGAATCTTGCATCAAGCATATAGTTGTTGCATTAGGATTGATTTGCATCTCTTTAGGCATACATAGCTTTGTTAACTTTTGTGAGTGTGAAGTGTGAATTAACGAAAAGAAAAGAAAAATTTGTTTTATTAGAAGTTTTCCTTGGACCCTATAGAAATTACTCTTCATCGAAAAACAAAGACAAGTGCACATGCATATAGTTAGGTTTTATTAATTTCTTTTGCGTCGAAAAAACGCCACTAGTTTCACTTCCATCATCCCCTGACTTAAAGAACTGCCTATTTTAAAATCAAGCGCTAACTGAAATTCACTAGAACTTTTTCTTTTAAGTTAAATACACCAACAAGTTTTAGGATTTTAGGGCCTTGGATTAGGCGAGTGGAGAGTTAACTCTCCAAGTCCATTTAAACGTGAAACATAGGAGTCTGAATAACGAGAGAAAATCCAATAGCGTTAGGAAGACCAGGAAAGCTCCGGATCTGGGAGTTAAGCACGAGGGTCTGTGAAGACAGGGAAGAGAGGTACCCCCTCTCCTACTTGTCCGAACTTACCTCACAACTGTTCCACCTGGCTTCTGCGACGAGTTGGTATCCATAGTTGCTACTCCTAGGGATCTACATAGGTGGCTGCGGAGGGGAATCCCATGGCACCTGAGGTCGACATTGCATCACTCTTGACAGTACTACTGGAGGGCACTCTTGCGAAGCTTGGGGGCTTGCACCGGCATAGGCTGTTGTTAGGAGGTCAGCCTAACTTCCTCTGTTACCTTCGCTAACAGGCCTGGGCCCTCATCATCCCAGACTATCTTCGGAAGGTCCCTTAATTCACTTTATCATATTTTGGTGTCCGGTCCTAATCACCCAGAGCGGAAATACTTGGAAGTTGTTTGACTGGCTGTTATCTTTAGGGACTTTATAGTGTGTGCTTTGTGTTCTTAGTTGGCCTAGCTTTCAATTTTTTGAGTCTTTAGTTAGATCTTAACAAGAAATTCAAATTGGCTAATCGATCTCCTAGACGGTCTTGAAGACTTCGTGGTCTTTCACCACCAAGTTTAGAGCCTTCTCCTAGAAGGCGCAGAGGTAATTCTACTGGTGGGTTTCATCCCACGGTAGTTGACGCATCGGGGATTGATCCTCCTCTCGGGGGCATTAGTATTCAAGCAAGGCCTGGCACTTCCGCGAAACAAGAGAGGAACACTCCAATTCTTTCTCGAGTTCGCTTACAAGCAGAGAATAACATAGAGGTAGAAGAACTCTCAGAGTCGTTTGCGGGTCCACATTCTCCCCTACCATCTAGTCATCTATACATATTACAATGCGTTGGGACTCTGACGCATAGACCGTCAAGTCCAGGTTACGCTACGCGCTTACCTTCGATGACCACTACTAGAAGCATGGCTTCTACAAGTGCTACGACTGTGCAGACTCCAATATCTGTACAAGAGGGAGGAACTATTTCCATCCCCTCCGTTTCTTTATTCAGATATTTTGCTAGCACGTCTGTAGTTGGGTCTACCTCCATTCCGTCCATGAGTGGAAATTCCCAAACCAATGCTTTTGGTTCTGGATTCTTCCCATTTGGCACCAATTCACAGGGTATTCCTTCAGTTCCGTTTGGTGCTGCCACGTCCATGATGAGTGGATCGACTTCATTCCAGGGTTTTCCTTTTGGAAGTGGTCATATACCACATTCCAACCCAATGATAGGATCCATGCCTTTTTCTTCTATAAGACAAAGTAGCAATCCTTTCCAAGGTTGGACTAACCCTGGGGTTAGTAGCACGGGAACTAGAAATCCGTTTTATGGCCAATATGGGAATAGGTCGTACACCACAATTAGTTCATTTCAAAGTATTCCTCCCTTAGCTTCGGCTTGGAATCTGTATCAGGGGTTATCAACTCCTTAGAATCCTTTAGGAGGAAACTTTGATAGTTATGGTGGATATGCGGTCGGAGTTGGTCAAACTCCAAATTTTGCTAGATCACAAGGCTTGCCTTTTGGTTCAGCGGGTTCTACTGGTTACTTCGGGCAGCCTAGTGCCTTCCAAAATCCAGGTCAATCTTTTCAGACCTTTGGGAGTTCCGCCCAGTCTGGGTGGAATCCCCAAGGTCCTCCTAGGCTTTCGTTTCTGGCAACATTGAACTTGCCAGATCTCACTAAGTTAATAAACGATCCAATCAAGTACAATCCGGCATGGTCTCCGGTCCCAACCAAACTCCCTTCGGACATTCCAAAATTCAAAGGGAAGAGTGGTGAGGACCCAGGCGACCATGTAACCACATTCCATTTGTGGTGCTCATCTAACTCCCTTATCGACGACTCGATTAGTTTGAGACTCTTTCAACACACCTTGACTGGTAATGCGGCCAAATGGTATATAGAGTTGCCTGGGGGCAGCTTTACATCTTTCGTTGACTTAGCCAACATTTTCTTAAATCATTTTCAGTTGCCTGTCCGGTATGATGCCGGAACCGAAATACTGGCCACTTTTCGTTAGGATAAGGCAACTCACATTTCTGACCATATTCAGGAATGGAGACGAAGAAAGAGGCTCATTAAAGCTGATATACCTCCGGAGTACCGCCTCAAATGGTTTTTGAAATCTTTAATACCTGAGATCTCCAAGGATGTCTCCATGTCTGGATTATATTCTAAGGAGCAAGCCATTTTTAGGGCCCATCAATTAGAATTAATGTACTCTCAGTCTGGGATCCTACAAAAATACTTGCCAGATGCTCCTGGGTCTAAGGTTGACGTAGCTAAGTCGAAGCCAGGTACCCATGCGGATGGTATTGCTGGGTCGGTAGACATGAATGCGGTGAACTTTTTGAACCAATTGCAGCAGTTGTCTTTACAAACTGCGTCTAACAATCAAGTCACATCGTCTAACCCTTCGGCTTCCCAAACCTCTTCGATTAATGCTGTCCAATCTGATAACCCCAAAGGAAATCAAAATTCCAATGGGAAAAAGAAAGGATGAGGTAAGAAAAAGAACCAGGATGGGAAGCCTGATGCAAATAAATCCAGCAATAATGCTGGTGGTGGTAGAAATGAGTCGAAAGAGAAAGTCAAGTTTCCATGCAATTTGTGTGGTCGAAACCATTTAACTCATCTTCGCCCCAATATTGAAGATGCTCAGTGCTTGTTAGGGAAGCAAGGGACATCTAGTTCCCAAGCTGTGTTAACTAACCCTTTTCCCCAAGGGCAACAACTTCTTGCTGGCGCGAGTTCAAACCCTGGAACTTCCGTAGGGGGCAACCAGGAAGGGGAAAAATCATCAAATGTTTTCATGATGGGTTCTAATGTCCATGTGGCTACTCGGTCACATGATTATCGTGAAGCCAAAACTTCCAAGGACAAGGATGTTCCTAGAAATATTGACCTTCATATTGAGCGACCCCTTGTTGAGACTATACCACGGATACCGAAAGGTTCCGCTAAATGCACGACTATTAATCCTAATGCTAGGGCCGCCCAAAATTACTCCATTGTGGAGGATCTGGCTCAGAGTCCGTGTGCCATGTTTGCTTTAGAGGTTCTCCAGCTGTGTCCGGCTCAGAGAAGTGCTTTACTTTCCGCGATCGGAGCAGTCGATCCAACTAACTCTTTAGTGCTCACTTTCGACATGTTAAATGTCAAAAAGTGACTCCCTCATTATATGGCTTTTCAAATAAAGTCTACATACCGGAAAATTAACATTTTTCGTACCGTTATTGATGAAGGAGCTTCCACATGCATCATGTCGATGTCATGTTTCAAGGCTATTGGATCGCCTTCGGCTGTTCCTTCACCTACCGTCTTGACTGCATTCGATGGCCATTCTCATAAGCCGCATGGGATTATCGCAGCCTTTCCTATATGTGTTGGGGGGAAGGTTGTTAATATTGAAGTAGAAGTCGTAGATGCTAACCTAGAATATAATCTCCTCTTAGGAAGGAACTGGGTATACGAAATGGATGCCGTCATTTCGACTCTGTTTCGTGTCATTTGCTTTCCTCTTGAGGGGAAAATCGTGAAGGTTGATCAATTAGACTATTGTCCAGTTGATCCTCAAGCAAGCTCTGACTCTACTGTTCCTTTAGTGGATAACCCTCGTCTGCCTACTGAGAATTTAGGAGTAGGTATGTATTCCTCGTTGATGGGTACCTTTGAGTTTCCCTCTCCTATCGCTAAAATCAATGCCATTTCATCATCTAAGGAGTCTCCTCGAGAAGAGTTCTTCCGAAAATGTTATTTTTCAGACCCTTGGACCTTGCCTTCACCTACGACCACATTAGTTGAAGGAAAAGGGAATGGGATGGCATTTCCTATATCTGCAGCTGAGCTTAGATATCAGTCTATCATTAACTTTGCAAACGACCATTCTACTCCTTTTTCCGAAGAGGATTTAGATGGCGATGTGGCCCCGGCTTGGAGCCTTGATTCTACCTTTGCCTTGGACTGCTTAGATTCAGTTTTACCTTCTGAAGAAGTAATTCTCGAAGCAATGATGGGTATAGATCGACCTTTGGAAGATTTACACCATCGTTCGTACTTTCTTCCTCCATTGCAAGAGGTAGAATCTAGATTCTCCGAGCTCTGTACTAGCGATGTTTGTACGGTGTCAAATCCTTTGGCTCCAGCACACGTTCGTGCTGAAGGTAATATGCCAATGATTTCAAAAACAACACCTATAAACATCTCTAGGGACCCTAACATGATCGAGAATCTCTTCATCGGAATTGAGTGTTCCCCTGAAGAAATTCAAATTTACACCGACCTGTTCAAGGAATTTCGGGATGTATTTGCTTGGCCTTATGAAGAAATGCCTAGCATTGACCCATCTATAGTTCAACATGAGATCAAGACGTATGAAAACGCCAAACCAGTTAGTCAAAGGCTTTGGCCGGTTAACCCTAGGAAAGCAGCAGCTATCAAAGCGGAAGTGGAGAAGCTGCTAAAGGCGGGGTTCATATACCCTGTTCCTCTTACTGATTGGGTTTCTAATCCAGTCCCTGTGGATAAAAAGCATGGAACAATCCGAGTATGCATCGATTTTAGGGACCTAAACAAGGCTTGTCCCAAAGATAATTACCCCATGCCATTCATTGATCAGATTATCGATGAGTGTGCGGGTAATGAGATTTTTTCCTTCATGGATGGTTTTTCTGGTTATAA